>PVIA01010073.1:0-54909 GCA_004024845.1 Tonatia bakeri
AGAATGAAATATCTATGAATAAATTTAACCAAGAGGATAAAGGATCTATAGTCTGAAAACTATAAGACATTGAGGAAATAAATTGAAGTCACAAATAAATGCAAGGATATACTGTGTACATGATTGGAAGTATTAATATCATTAAAAAGTCCATACTACCCAAAGTAGTCTACACATTCAATACAATTCTTATCAAAATACCAATGACATTCTTCTCAGAACTACAATAACCCTAAAATGTATATGGAACCATAAAAAAACTATGAATAGCCAAAGCAATTTTAAGAAAGAACAAAGTTTGAGGTATCATACACTGCTTTCAAACTATATTACAAAGCTCTAATACTCAGAATAGTATGGTACCAGCACAAAAATAAATACAAATATCAATGGAACAGAACAGATAGTCCAGAAATGAATCCTCCCTATGTGGTCAACTAATATACAGCTAAGGAGATAAGAATATACAATGGAGTAACAACAGTCTCTTTAACAAATAGTTTGGGAAAACTAGATACATGCAAAAAAAATCAAAACTGGACTGCTTTCTTACATGATATACAAAAATAAACTCAAAATGGGTTACAGATTCAAATGTAAGGCCTGAAACCATAAAACTCCTAGAAGAAAATATAGGTAGTAAATATTTTGCACCAGTTTGAGTAATATTTTTTTGGATACATCCTCTCAAACAAGGGAAACAAAAGCAAAAATAAACATACGTGGCATCATTAAACTAAATAGCTTCTGCCCAGTGAAGGAAACCACCAACAAAAAAACACCTAGTGAATGGGAGAAGGTATTCATGAATGATATGTCCAATAAGGGTTTGATATCCAAAATATACAAGGAACTCCTCCAACTCCATAACAACACCAAAAAATCCAAATAAAAATGGACAGAGGTCATCAAAAGACATTCATCCAAAGAAGACACACAGACGGCCAACAGACATGAAAAGGTGCTCAAGATCACTATGATCGGGAAATGCAAATCAGGACCACAAACAGATGACCTTGTACCAGTCAGGATGGCTGTTCTCACAAAGTCAACAAACGTCCTGGAGAGGATGTGGAGAAAAGGGAACCTTTGTGCAGTGTTGGAGTGGCGGCAAATGGGTGTGAGCTCTGAGGAAAACAGTATTCCTCAAAAAGCTAAAAACTGATCTACCATACGACTTAGCAATTCCACTTCTGGTAGTGATCCAAAGAAGACAAAAACACTGATTCAAAAGTTATATGCCTGCCTATGTTCATTGCAGCATTATGTATAATCGTCAAGGTATGGAAGCAATCTAGGTGTCTATGGGTAAAGATGTTATTTAGATACACAAACACACACAATGGGATATTATGCAGCCATAAAAAGAATAAAATCTTCACATTTGTAACCATATAGATGGACCTAGAGGGTATTGTGCTGAGTGAAATAAGTCAGACAAAGACAAATACCGTATGGTTTCACCTGTGTGTGGAATGTAAAGAAACATAACAAAAGAAAACAAAAACAGACTCATAGAAACAGAGACCTAAAGGATCCTAAACAGAGAGGAAGAGGTAAGTGGATGGATAAAAAAAGATGAAGAGGAACACAGTGAATAATACTGTGATAAGTTTGCATGGTAACAGATGGTCACTAGAATAACTGTGGTGATGGCACTGTAAGGTATAAAAATGTGAATCACTATATTGTACACCTGAAATTAATATATACCAACTGTACATAAAATAAAAAATTAATAAAAAATGCAAGAAAGAATGAATACCTGACTTTAATCACATGGAGACCTCAGCTAAATTGAAGTAAGAAGCATTTCAGTAAAAACAAGAAACAGTAGAACAGAGGGACCATATCCTATTAAAAAGTCCATATCCAAAAAATTTTGTAAAGCCGCATAAATGCATCAGATTGAATAGCTAAAGAGACATGGCAAGTGAATACAATGCCTACCCCTGGACCTGCTGTACCAGCAGAGAAAGTGCTGTAAATTTCCTAAAGTTGACAGTCACACTGTGATCGTGCAAGTGACTATACTTGTTCTCAGGAAACAAACTACAGTATTTAGGTTAAAGGGTCATGATGTATCTAACTTACCCTCAGCGGGTTCAGAAATAACACTGAGGTCCGCATAAAGCAAATGGGTAAAACACTAACAATAGGTGAATCTGAGTAATGGGTATACAGATATTTTCTCTGGCATTTTCATTTATGCACAATTTCTATACATTTGAAATTCCAATTTTAAAAGTTTTAAAAAACATCAATGACTAAGATTAATATGTATGTAAAGTTCTGCAAGACAGAATGTGTCTATTTTCTACGTATACCCTGCATGGAAATTACAACATGGACCAGCTCTGCAGACAACAATATGGTAAGTACTCAATATGCTAGCAATTACTGCGTGCCAGTCCCCATGCTAGTGAGGGCAAGAATGCATTATTTGTCAGTAGGCATCTGGTAATCAGAGAGCATCTCCTGTCCCCAGTGGTATTATCCCTTGTAAACAAACCTTAGCACAAAATATTCAAGGTTAAAGTATGGAATTTAGTTTACTAGGACAAGCTCACCAATTTTTATTCAATGCTTTCTATGGTGATGGAGCCAGGTACAGCTTTCATTATAATTCATTGCTTATAAAATATTTTTCTGGGTTGTATGAGGTGGAGATTAAAGTGACCTCTTTCTACATTTATCTGAATTTGACTGATTGCTAATACAATGGCAGAGAATATAAATAAATAACTTACATTTTGTTAATTTCTTTGGACTCTGTGAAGGCACCAGTTTGTCATCAATGTGTGAAAGAGGAAGTTCTAATCCCCCTTTGGAGGCCCAGCCTGGGGGGAGGGAAGTAAGGAATGATCCACTGTTAATTAGACAGGAAGTAGCATCAAGTAGCACCACAGAAACAAGACAAGGTAAAAAGTTCAACAAGTCTTCATACCAGGGTAAGATTCTACAGTATAAAAGGTATAAAATACTTACAATGCATATGCAATCATGTATTTTATTCAAATCTAAATTTAGTCCCAGCTAGAGTTAATTGGACTTCCCTACATTTCTCAAAGTGGTTTTGAAATACAGCCATGCGCTACATAATGACAATTTAATCAATGGCAGATCACATATACAACAGTTGTCCCATAACATAAAGGAGCTGAAAAATTCATAGTGCCGAATGACATTGTAGCTGTTGTAATGCACCACAACATAGTGTGATGCGTTACGTGTTGGTGGTGATGCTGGTGTAAACACACCTGCACTGCCAGGTGTATGAAGGTGCAGCACATACAATTACAGTAGTGGGCTGCACTGTCTGGGTTTGTGAAAGTACACTCTACGATGTTTGCACAACGACAGAGTCACCTAATGTCACATTTCTCAGAACGTTTCCCCATCTTTAAGGGCCACATGACTGTAAATACACAAGTTTTTTTTTAACAATTGCTAATGGACATGGTATAGAAAGAGAAGTCAGTCCTAAGGAGTCGGGAAGACAGGAAACAGACCTGACAGAATCTTGAAACCAACAATTATGTTTATACCCTTGGACTCAGTAATCCTAGTCCTAGAAATACAAGGAAACAATTTAACTGGAGGAAAAAGTGCATGCATGATCTTGTTTATTGCAGCATTATCTATTAAGTGAAAAAATAGAAACAATAAGTAAGGAATTAAGCAGATTATGGTGGGTAAATGTGACAAAATACTATGTAGTAATTAAAAAGTTTGTAATGAATACTCTATCAGTAATGCAGGGAAATGTTTGCCGTAATGGGAAGTTATCTATGCTTTTATTAAATCTCGGTACCAGAAAGGAAGTTAGATTATCCTGCCTACTACCTTCCTTGTAGGGAAGAGATCATCTGAGGCCCAAGATCTTCTTTGGGATTCCTAGAACGTAAATCTTTGAACTCTCAAGGCAGCTCAGTTTCCTGGTCTACATCACAGGAACAAAAGAAGTAAATGTAAAGGAAAGACAGTAGAGTACAAGAGTCCTGTACTAGGAAGAAGGAAGCCAGACTTTTGTCTTCTGATGACCTTAAATTAAACAAGACACAAACACCGAGTATAAGCTCCCTCAGCTATTACATGGAAATACCCTGTCAGCCTGCAGTCAGGGGCCAGAACATCTGGTGTTCCGAGTGGTGAAAAAATACTGTTGATCCCTGGCTGGGTAGCACAGTTGGTTAGAGATTCAGCCTGCTATGCCAGGCCGTGGGTTCAATCCCTAGTCAGGGAACATACAGGAGACAACCAATGAATGCATAGATGGGTGGAACAATGAACTAACGTTTCCCACTCTCTCCCTCTCCCTTCCACTCTCTCTCAATTCAATTAAAATTTTTAAAAGAAATATTGTTGAGATTGTATTGCCAGAAAGAGAAGAATCCAATGCTGCTAGGCATGTGGCAAGTTAAGGAGAAAGAGAAAAGGAGTTCATAGCGGAGAATGAATCAGTTTGTAAATATGTGTAACAATTGGGCTAATGATAAGCCATATGAAAATTATTGTTTTCTAAATTTTTTAATAGCAAAACATTTGAATTATCCTAGAATACCTCTTTGTCAAATGATACTGTCCCTTCTCACTTTTAGACTATGTAACAAACTTATGGAATGACTGTCAACTGACATGTATTTATCGAACTAACTTTCTGTTACAAAGATGAATCACCCCACACAGCATGCCCTTGAGATGCTTGCAGATTGCATAAAATATAATGGTCCTGCAGATAAAGTATGAACATAAGTATTTTAATACAAAGTACAATGCATTAAGACACTATTAGGTACTATGAGGCTTTTTCTCAAGAGTTAAGACCTACTAGGGGATAAAGATAGAGATATAAGGCAAGATAAACTGATTACAACCATGAAAACAGATCACAATCTGCCAGAGGAGGGAGAAACCACTTCCGTCTGGCAGGACTGAGGACATCTTCAAAGGTTGGCTGTCATGGAGCAAACCCTGGATTGGGGATCTACTAATACTCAGGCTCTAGCCCAACTTCCAATACTGAAACATAATTCGAAGAAGTGCCACAAGCAAAGATGCCAGAGAGGGATCTGAAAATACTCAACATAGTTACAGGAAATGGAAAGTATTGTGAAGTAACATAGAGATAAGGGTGGACGTGCCGGCACAGGCAGGTTTTATCCTGGAGCCCATGGTGCTTCATTTTTAAATCATGTAAGGAGGGTGATGACGTCAGAATCTGCTTCTGGGAGAGAGAACTCTGGAGGATGCATGGAGGGTTTGGGAGGGCTCTAGCAACAACCCAGGAAACCAAATGAGCCTCTAAGTGGCTTTGGTTGTGGAGGCAGAGAGGAGAAGTGAGAAATGTAAGACACAATTTAGAAAGAGAATAGACAGGACTTAACAATCAATATGGAAGTGGGGAGCAAAATGACCGCCAAGATGCTGAGCTGGACACATGATGATACGACAGTAGGTGAACAGAGGGCATCCTCGATGTATAAACAAAGCAGGCGACCCTTTCCTCAGGAAGATGGCCTGCCCCCAGCTTTCTGCTGCCATTCCCACCGCTGCAGCTGCCACAGAACCAGCCTCCAGGGCTGTTCCCTCGTCAACTCTGAACCCACAGAAGGAAAACACCAAATTTTGCTGGGTGGATGAATCCTCCTGCCTGCCCTCTGTAGGGGTAACCTAGCAAGTCAAGAGTTTCAGACAAAACACTAATTTGCTGGGTAGAGAAGATACCTGGAAAAGTCAACGAAGAAAATGGGGTTAGTGGAGGTGGAAAGAAAGCAGCCCTTGTTTCCCTCTCAGACTCCAGTGGTGACAGTATTTGTTTTCCCACTTGATTGGTGTGACTACAGATTTTACCTAGTAGCTCCGAAGATAAGTAAAATCAAGTCTTCTTGATTTTAGCATCCACATGTATAATGTCTTGTTTCACAAAGTCATGGGTGTCCAAACATTTCATAGACACTTACTGTTGAAAGCTCCAGCAGCATGAAGGCCAAGGTCAAAGAGGTGTGAAGGAAGGAATTGCGTGGATTGAGCAAGAGGCTCAGACCCCACAGAAGGCTCCTGGGACCTGAAACTGGCATTGAGTCTCCCCACGGCAGTCTGGTGTTCTCCGGTGAATTCAACAGTACTTGAAAAAGCAGGACTTAGGTTGTTCAGAAATGAGAATTCCTTCTCAAAATCATCTTCCAGTGAATCTACAGGTACATCTTTTGCAACTGTTGAGTGAAAATAAAAACAAGATGACTTTTTTCTTTTTGAAGAAATGAAAGTAGGATGTAGGGCAAATCAAATTTGTTTCATTGCTCTGATATTTTATTAACATAATTTTCAATAAGCAAAATAATTGGAAGTTTATGTGAAAATTATTTCTAATTAGATAGGCTATGGATCACCATTGCCTCATTTCACAATGAATATATAATGGTTATGAATGTCTACATACAAAATAATTAAACAACTGCCTATGTAAGACAGACTACAGGAGATGCAAGGAGAAATACAAATTAATAACGGTAGACTTTAATATTTCACTCAGTAAAAACACTCCAAGGGAGAAAAGAAATAAAACATCTCAACAGCATAATCAATAAGGTAGTTGTTTTGAATATATACAAACCCTAATAGAAAATATATCTTCTCAAGCATACACTGAAAATTCATAAAAATTAGATACACTAAGGCACAAAAAATCAGTGAATTTCTCAAAGTATAAATATTACAAACAACATGCTCTGATTACAATGCACTGAAAAGAAATCATTTAAAAAAATAAAAAGGCCCTTCCACCTGCATATTTTAATACTTTCTATTAACTGTTATTTGAAAGGGAAGTGGAATTTTTGAAAAATAATGATAATGAAGACATTTCATATTACAGGGTGAGACAAAAGTAAGTTTACAGTTCATATGGAAAATAAAACAATAAATAATAATACAAGAATAAACTCTCATGTACTCATCACTGTAAACCACTTTTGCCCTACCCTGTATGATCCATCAGATATTTAAATATCAATTAACAGAGGAAAAATCATGACCCTACGTAGGGAACCATTTCGCATGGCGTGGAAATGTAGCTCAGCCTCCACGTGGAAAACCAGTGGGGAGCGAGTTGGCAGGGGACACCTGCAGAGAGGTTTTCCTGTGGGGAATCAGGCCTGCATTGTACCTTGACTGCTACGAGATTTTCTTTTGCTAAAACTCCCTCGCCCCGATTGAGGCAGCAAGTGCTTACTGTAACTTCCTAAAGTCTGTGCTAAACCGCTCAAGTACGGAGTGTGACCAGCTCAACCACTTTTCCCCTTGGTCTGCAACATCCTTCTCTTTGAAGTAATTAGCAACATTCTTTCCTCTGTTATCAGTAAAGGTAATCACCTGCAGCAAACCTGTGCATAGTAAATGAGGACCATCCTCAGTGTAATGTACCCAGAAGAATAATAAAAGCCTGTCCAGGCAGGGGTCAGGGCCCTCTCGCCCTGTCTCTCCCAGAGAGTGGCCATCCCATCCCTTTTTCTCCACAGGACTTCTGTTGTCCGTGTGTATTTGTCTAGCAACCACAACACACGGACCCTGCCAGCCAGGATCCGCATCAACACTAAACACCTTGATTAAATAAAAATAAAAGAGGGGCTTCTAGTAGGATAGAGTGAGGAGGTCTATGGACCTGCACACCAGTTTTTAAATAGCTGGTGGAAATTATTTTAAAAACACCCATTTAAATTCTCTTTAAATTATTCTAAGGGCACACATCAAAGGAAAGAAACACTTATTCGAGAAAATCAATTAAAATTCGGTAAGAACGAGAGACTGGTATTTGAACTAAGAACCACTCTCTTCCTTCCCACTCCCAATTCGGTAATTCCAATCCAGCCTCGTGCAGCCAAAACCACAGGGCTCCGTCTCTCCCCAGCTCTGTGTCTAGAGTTTTCTTCCCGGGAGGAGCAGGAGGAGGTCAGCGTTTTATATTCTGCCCCGAGTTACCTCTTGCCACGGCAAAGCCCTGGGGAGTGCAGTCAAGAGGTGGAAGCTCCCGTTTGCCACTGAGATGCCAAGACTCCAGATGGAGACCCTGATTTGGCTTGCTGAGCTCATGGGGGCCCTTATCACTTGACTTTGTTCATAAGGTGGTAGTTTCACCCAGCAGGAGGCAAACCAAAAACACATAAGACTACTGTCACCCTTCTCACTGCAGCTCCTGGAGTAAGGATGTCACTCAGAGAGAAACATTGTTGCTACCCCCATGTCAGCCAGGACTAAGGGGTTTTGCCTGGAGGGAGAAGCAAACTACCAAATAGCTCCTAATCTTTTCCAAAGGAACTGACTGCATTTGTAGCCAAGTTTGAAGAAATTCAGAAAGTGGTGAAAGGCAACTGAGAAGACTGCTAGATTCTTTGCACCATGAATTAGGTTTATAGTAGCCAACTAGTTTGCCTGAAAGAACCAGCAAAAAAGCAGCAGGGAAGAGCCTGCCTAGGATAAGAACAAATCTCAGACACTGACCTTGGGAACTATCCTTTCAGAGGAGTCCAATTATGATTGGTCTTGTCTGCAGAACAATTTAAGGTTCAGGGCATTCTTGAAAACAATAGAACAGACAGCTGAAAATTACTGGAGTTTAACAGCTGGGTGGAGTCAGGGAAAGAGAGAGTCAGAATGAGCCCTTTCAAAACCACTGTCATGCCAAGGTGACTGGGTATACACCCAGCCTGCAACTATGAGGAGTTCCACTATTGGAGGAACAGATCCACTGAAACAATACAGCCTGTCACTAAGCAAATAATAATAACAAGCCTGAGAGGGGAGGACTAGTAGCTAAAGTTGCTAAAATATATTATCTAACATGTCCAGTTTCCAACAAGAAATAACAAGGCATGCCACAAAAAAAAAAGTATGACCCATACAATGGCAAGAAGGCAGGCAACAGAAACTACCTGTGAGAGTGACCAAATGTCAGATTGAACAGAGCATTCAAAGTTGTCCTTGTAAACATTTCAAAGAACTGAAGGAAAGTAAGGAGGTGAGGTGATAGATGTTAATTAATTAACTAGATGGGGAGACTCTTTTCACAATGCATATGTATATCATATCCACACAATGTATTACTTTGAGTACCTTACAATTTTATTTATCAATTACATCAGTAAAGCTGGAAAAATTTAAAAAGCAATATTTTAAAAAGTATAGAAAAGTATTACAACAATGTCGCATCAAACAGAGAATATCAATAAAGAGGTAGAGATCACAAAAAAGAACCAAATAGAAATACTGAAATTGAAAAGAACAATAACTAAAATGAAAAATCCACTACAGTGGATCAACAATAGATCCAAACTAGCATGAAAAAGAATTAGCTAACTTCAAGATAGACTGGTAGAGATTAGCAATCCAAAAACAGAGAGGGGAAAAAAGAATAAAGGGAAATGAACAGATCCTGAGAGGAATGGTGGGCCAACATCAAAGGCACCAGTACACACTGCCCTGGCCAGGTGGCTCAGCTCGTTGGAGCATTGTTCTGTATGCCAAAGGGCTGCAGGTTAGCTTCTGGTCAGAGCACATACCTAGGTTGTGGGTTCAATCCCTGGTCAGGGCATGTACAGGAGGCAACCAAGGGATGTTTCTCTCCCACTTTCATTTCTCTCTCTCTTTCCCCCCCTCCCCCACACTCTCCCTAAAATCAATAAACATATCCTCAGGTGAGGATTAGGGAAAAAAGTACCAATATACACATAATAAGTCTCAAAAGTATGGGAAGGGGACTTTGAAGAAATAAGAGACAAAATGTCCCAACTTTGTTGAAAACATCAACCTACTCATCCAACAGGCTTAACAAAACCCAAGTGGAATCAATACAAAGAGACCCTTATGTAGATACATCATAGACAAACTAAAATATTGAAACCCAAAGGTAGAATCCCCACATTGGTGGATTGGAAGGACCAATATTGTCCACATGGTAATTAACTGCAAAGTGACATATGAATTCAGGTTTTTTGTAGTAATTGACAAGCTGGTTATAACATTTATACAGAAATGCAAAGGGATTAGAATTGCAAAAAAATTTTTGATGAAAGAACAGTGTTGTGCACTTATACTACCTAATTTCAAAATTTACTATAAAGCTGTGGTAATTAAAATAGTATGGAACAGAACTCAAAATACAGAAATACACCCTTACATTTTTTGGTCACTTGATTTCAACAAAAATGCCAGGAAAATTCAATGGAGAGAGGAGAATCTTTTTAACAAATGGTGTTGGAACAACTGAATATACATATGGAACACACAACAACAAAAACCTGAGATAACTCACATCATACACAACAATTAACTCAAAAAGATCATAGTCCTACATGTAAGAGCTAAAATTATAATATTACTAGAAGAAAACTTGGAAGGAAAATCTTTGTGACCTTGGGTTAGGCAAAGTTCTTATATATGACACCAAAAACCAAAAAGATCCAGGAAAATGGTAAATTGGACTTCATAAAATTTTTAAACTGTTTAATGGATATACAATGAAAAGAGTTACTGAGATATATGATGATAATAGTTGTACAACATTATGAATGTATTTAATGCTATTAAACAGTACCCTTAAAAATGGTTAAGATGGTAAATATTATGTATATTTTACTATATTAAAAAATTGGGGGAGGAGTAATGAAGTATTGCTGTATACAACAACACTGAAGAATCTAACAAAACATTATGGTTAATGAAAGACACAAATAGCCAGACAAAAAAGGATTCGCTTTTGTATGATTTCATTTATATGAAATGTCCAGGAGAAGGAAATTTATAGGGACAGAAATGAGATCAGTGATTTCCTAGGGAAGGAAATGGGAGCAAGGATTAACTGGAAACAAGAATGAAAGAGTTTGAGGGGTAATGGAAATAGTCTAATGCAGGCTGGGCTGTAGCGCCATCTGGCCAGGGAGCACAGCCTGTAATCCTGCCTGACCAGAGGTGATTGTGAAGCCCAGCCAGTGACCCCACCTGCCCTCGGAGAATACCCCACCTGACCAGAAGGGCCAGCCAGCACTTAACACAGCCAGTGGCCCCACCCGCCACCTCAGAGCATGGGTCGTAGCTTCACCCAACCAGAGACTGTGACACATATCATTAAATTGTCAAAAGTCAAAGACAGAAGTTTGGAAGCAGCAAGAGAAAAGTGACTTGTCACATACAATGAAGCCCTATCAGACTATAAGCAGATTTCTCAGGAGAAACTGTGCAGGCCAGCAGAGAGTAGGATGATACATTCAAAATATTGAAAGTAAAAAAAAACTGTCAACAAAGAATGAGAGTTCATCACCACTAGACCTGTCTTACAAGAAGTGCTTAAGGGCATTTACAAACTGAAATGAAAAGAGGCTAATTTAACCTCGGAAAAACACATGAATGTGTACAGCTCATGGGCAAAAAAATATATGGTCAAAGTCAGATTCTCTAATATTGTAATGATGATATATAAATCACTTTCAACTCTAGTTTAAAAGTTAAAAACAAATATATTAAAAACTATAATAATTTTTATTGGATACACAAGATAAAAAAGATATGAATGACAACATAAATAACTTAAAATGGGGGGAGAAAAGTAAAAGTATAGAGTTTCTGTATGCTATTGAAGTTAAGCTTATCAGCATAGAATAGAATGTTATAAATATATTTTATGTAAGCCTCATGGTAACCACAAAGCAAAAAAAATCTATAATAGATACAAAAAAAGTTAAAAGAAACAAAGCATGCCAGCACAAAAAAATCATCAAATCACAAAGGAGACAGCAAGAGAAAAATAAAGAAACAAAGGAATTATAGAACAGTCAGAAAACAATAAACAAATGGCATTAGTAAGCCCTTAGCTAGCAATAATTAATCAAATGGATTAAATTTTGCAATACAAAGACAGCATGGCTGAATGGATAAAAAAAAAACCCCACAAGATCCAGTGATATGCTGTCTACAAGAGAATCATTTTAGCTTAAAGGATACCTATGGGCTAAAAATGAAGGGTTGAAAAAAAGATATTCCATGCAAATGGTAACCAAAAAAGAGCCAGGGTAGCTATATCTACTATATTCACACACAAAGAATGAAATTAAACTATTTTACACCACTCAAAAAAATTAATTTGAAATGGACTGAAGACTTCAATGTAATATCTAAAACCATAAAACTTCTAGAATAAAAAATAGAAAAATAAGCTCCTTGACACCGGTCTTGGTAATTTTTTTTTTGATACAACACTGGATGTAGAGGAAACAAATTCAAAACTCAACAAGTGGCATTACATCAAACTAAAAGTCTTCTGCACAGATCTGAAGTGGAAGGATTGATTCGTGCCTTCCTCCTATATGAAATGGCTGAACAGAAAATTAAAATTAAAAAAATTTTAAACCCTGCATAGCATAAAAAAAATCAATGAAGTGTTATAATTATAAACCTATAGAATGGGTAAAATATCCACAAACCATATATATGATATGGCATTTATATCCCAAATATATAAGGAACTCATATAATTCAATGGCAAACAACAAAACCCCAGATAATCTGATTTTAAAATGGGCAAAAAACCTGAATGGACGTTTTTTCTGAGATTGGTCAAAGGGAACGAAGAAGTTCCGGGCTAATGTACAGCGTGGTAACTGCTGGTTAACAACACTGTGCTGTGAACTTCACAGTGGCTAAGAGAGTCAATCCTAAATGTTCTTACCCCCCAAATAAATGTGGTAAGTATGAGAGGTGAGGGATGGGTTACCTAATTTGACTGTGATAATCATTTTGCCATACACGTACACACACACACATATAAAATCATCACACTGTACATCTTAAACTTACAGAGTGTTATATGCCAATTACAACTTCAAAAGCTGAAAAAAATAAAATTAACTCAAGTGTTTGTACAGAAGAGACATAATGTGACTTAAGGGGAAGAGGTTTCAGGGATGGCGTGAATAAGGTGAAGGGATTCAGAAGTACAAATAGGTAGCTACAAAGTAGGCTAGAGGATGAAAAGTACAGCATAGGAAATATGGTCAATAATATCAAGCTGTGAACAGTGCCGGGTGGGCACTGGAAACATCAGGGGCAGGGAACACTTCGTAAAGATATGACTGTCTCACCACTATGCTACACACCTGAAACTAATACAAAATAATACTGAATGTGAACTGAAAAAAAAATGGCCTTTTAAAAAAATTGAATAGATATTAACATAATCTTTTTAAAAGCTGTGACAAACTGTTTTGACATTAAAATGTGATAATTTCACATTTTAATAAATTTACCATCTTACCTGATTCACTTCCCAAGCTTACTTCCTCATCTGACAACACTAACCTGAAGTAAAAACCAAAACAAAAATGCAAAGATTTTGGTTAAAATACATTTGGGACTTACATTCCTCTATATAATTTTCTATATATTTAAAAACAATTTTTAAACCAGTTGCCCAGTAGATCTCTTAATATCTTAGACAAATCCCGCTTCTTCTCTAGATCTACAGGGACTGTGAACACAATCCTCACCCTTTATTCATTCAGTGAAAACCTACTGAGTGTTGGTAAAGCACCAGGTCCCGCTTCATAGGCACAATGCTAGCACTGCATTACAGAGAACCTCTGTCACCAAAGCTGCTGAGTGATATTTGCAGAGGAAGACACATGTGCCTAAAATATTTTCGATCAATACTAATTTTGAATATTTATATCATCCATCTCGTATAAAGTAAAAAAGTGAGACACATGCCCTGGCCGGGTTAGCTCAGTTGGTTAGAGCATCGTCCCCCCTATACGGGTTGCAGGTTCCATCCCCAGTCAGGGCACGAACAAGAACCAACCAATGAACGCATAAATAAGGGGAACAACCAATCAATGCTTCTCTCTCTCTCTCCCTTCTCTCTAAAATCAATCAATTTAAAAAAAAGAAAAAAATGAGTTAAAGAAATTGAACACAGGTTTAGGTATTATCCCTGGAATTTAGCCTCAAAATTATAGCATTGAAGGTTGTTTTTAATGTTTTTTTATAAAGCAATGCAATGTTTATTTGCAAATACAAAAATAGGCCTAAAGAGCAAATACACACTTCGGACTTAAGAGTGGAATTACTAGTGACAGTATGCATGCATGGTTCTTTAAACAGCTTGGGTGGAAGTGAAGGCAAAGTGCTTTGGAATCTGTTAATTCAAAAGGAAGTTCTCATAATGCCGAAGATACATGAGAAGATTTTGAATAAAAATTTCATGAAATGTGTGATAATGGAAAAAAAACTAAATTAATATACTTAAAGTAATGATTTCAAATGTCAATGTAAAACTAAGTTTAATGTATAACTATACATTTGATTATTTAACCTGCATCCTAAAACATTTATATATGCAAAAGAAAAAGAAAAAATATTAGACAAAAGAAAAAATATGTCTGAATTTCCCCACAGAGAAAAGAAATGTTTATATTGCAGATCCCCTTCAGCTCCACAATATACGGCTTATAATTGTTTGGGCCTTATTCTGGGTTCCTTATTATACTCAGTGTGATCTGGTTAAAATGAGACGTAAGTGCCAGCTCTGAAAGGAAAACAAAGCTGAGCCGTAATAAAAGGGAAACGGGCAACATGAAGGATGTGTACAGCAAGAGCCTCCGCTCTCAGGTGACCAGGCCTAGGCCCAACTGTGCTGTTTTGAAGATTGATTTTCAGTCGCTTCTGTCCTCAAAGCTGCTGGCACCTCTCTGTTTCTTTTTCAAGCTACCCCTTCTGGGATTCGCTACACAGGGACTCTGAGCTACAGAAGCTAGCTCTCCTCCTAAGCTACAGAATTTGCAGTTATCACCCTAATTTGTTCTGCACTCCAGTCACTGATTTTGCCTGCTGTGTTAAAAATGAGAGGAAAAAACTAACACTTCAAAACAATTTTTTAATGTTGATTGGAAAAATGACAGAAATAAGTATTCATTAAGCCAGAGAAGATGCAACTCTTTCCAAATATACAATGATATCCAGGAGTTCCATAATATGATACATAACTTTTGCCTGCTTACTTATTGAGGTTTTCAGTGAGTGAATTGTCTTCTATTTGCTGTTCTTTGTGGTCTTCAGTAAGCTTGCTTGAAGTGTCTTGTAGTTGCTGAGGATAAGACATTCAATGTTAAGGAGATGAAAAGAATCTGCTCCTTTCTTTGTGCAAACAAAATGAGAATAAAAGTTCTAAAGAACAGTATAAAGTAGGAATAGTTCTGAAGTGGACAGTGAAGTGTATGCTGCTGTAGTTTGAAGTCAGCCCCGGGTCCTTGGAAACCACACACACCGTAAGGTGGGCTAGCCACAGAGTTTACAACTTTGTGATATGCCGAAGACTTACTGTGTGGTTCTAGCCTATCCTGCAATGCTGTAAAAACAGCTCGAGATTTTCAACTTCAATTCTGAGCAGAAATTGGATATTAAATTTGGCTAAATACATAGTATGCTATCCTGTGAAGTATTAATATATGGAAATTGAAAAATGAAACATATATAGAACAAAAAACAAAAACACTAATTCAAGGATAACTATTAGACTGCAATATGCTATGTCAGAACATGACTTAAAAATACATACTAATGCCCTGGCTAGTGTGGCTCAGTTATTGAGTGCTAGCCTGTGAATCAAAAGGTCGCCAGTTCTATTTCTAGTCAGGGTATACACCTGGGTTGTAGGCCAGGTCCCCAGCTGGGGGCGTGGGAGAGACAACCGATTGATGTGTTTCTCACACATCCATGTTTCTTTCCCTCTCTTTCTCCTTCTCTTCCCCTCTCTCTAAATATTAATAAATAAAATCATTAAAATAATCTATACTAAACCTCAGGAATGTACAGTTGCAAGATATAATCCATCACAGATACCACATCTAGCTTAAACAAATCCAGCAACATTTTCAAGGTCTACTGAAAATAAGGGAGAAGGATACCTTTTGCCTTATAGGTACCTTCTGCCGAAGGTACTGAAACCTCACCTACCAGAACGATTACCACAGTGCCACTCTGCAGAATAAGCCATATGCAAAGAAGGTGCACAGGAAGATATACAAATGTTGAAAGCATTATAATCATAGGCCGAGAGGACCTATTATGTGTAGGCCTTACAGAAAGAGCTGATACAATGCAGCCGTCTCATCAGCTGCAATAACACATACATGATGACCAAACTGGTATAATCTTTGTATCATGAATCACATCTAAGACATGAGTGTGAAAGTAAAGCAAGGGAATTTTTCTTTAACTTCTAAAATTTTCATGTAAGTTGTATGGTCGTTTATTAAAACACATGACCGCTTTCCATCACTTGTTCCTCCTAAGTTTCTCCTTTCCATAACCTTTTATCTCTTTTGCACTTTAATTTTCTTTTCATATTCCCCCCCTGTAATTAGCCCCCTACTATTATCTTGAGTCCATCAGCAATATTCCCATGTATTTGTTTAGTGTTGCTGATAGCATTTGGAATCAGGGAAGTGCAGAAAAATGACTGGCTAAAGGACCACAGATTCTTAGCTGAAGGAGTGTAAAAAAAAATTCCCAATGTTTTGCAAATTTGACATTAGGCTTAGCAAAAAAAGTTTCAATGTTATTACCCAAATGAAGTGTAGCATATATCTAACAAGATAACATGGACGGGAATGTACCTTGAGGGCCACAAAGTCACATGGGTGGGCACCACCATAGGCCCCATAGACCTGGGACATCATTCGAGCTGTTTTCTCCCAGAATCCAAGCAGTGTTCTCTGCAGAAAAAGGAAAGGTGACAAGACAGTGCTGCTTCCTCCCCATGATTTTTTCAGTGCTATATTTCCTCACTATTGTAGCAGGCGAATAGCTGCCAAATAATAATCAGGAACTAAAATCAATTTCCAAGTTAGGGAAACCAGAAAGTGCTGGAAATAATAGCTCTGCCTAAGAATTGGCTCCTGTATCTGTGTGCACGTGTGCTATCTGCATACAGTCCTGGAAGGTGCACTGGAGCCAGCTACAGAGGAACTGCAGCTGAGAGAATGAAATGGGTAGATCAGAACACCTTCTGAGGAATCGGAGATAGCAATGTTAAAAAGCACAAGAATACTATATTTGTATTAGGAGGATGTGTAGATCTTTATTTTGGTAAGTATATATAGTCTTTTATTAATAGGAGAAAGGTAATATGTACCACTAAATTTGGTCTTTCATTTAGGGTCCGAGAAACCCTTACCCAAAAATGTGTTCTCAAGCTAATTCAATTAATGGAACAGTTCCCTTGCTGATTAAAGGTTCCTGTTCAAGGGGAGGGGAATGGAGAGAATAAAGAACTGAACTAATAGCTGTCAAGTGCATCCTTTTTTGATTCTTGAATTCCACAGTACTGAAATGAATTAGGTAGATTTTCTAGAAGCAGCAGTGAATGTCCATTTCCTTTAGTTTATTTTTCTTATGTAAATGCAGTTTATTCTCCTATTTTGCCATTCACAAATACATGTTAAAATCAGTACTCGCTACTTATTAATATATACCTTATTCATTGTATGCTATTTATGTGTGATTTGGGGTATTAATGTAAGTACAAGTGAGACTTTTGAGGTTGAAGTGATGTGGATGGCAATCTTGGCAGAATTAAAAAACAAACAAACAAAAAAAGAAACCCTACAACCTACAATTAGAAAATGTAGGTTTTTAAGCCCAACATTGCCATTTACTTTAATTCTCTTAGGTTTCACTTTCCTCATCCATAAAATGACAGAAAATATTAAAAATGTTGGGGGCCACAGAATCCTTGCCTCAGATGAAATTATATGGAGGAGTTCAAAGGGGAGTAGCTGTAGATAAACCCGGGCTCTGGGCCTTACATCTGCCTCCTCAACATTCCTCTCCTCAGCCCAAGACGGCCTCTAGGTCTCTCTTTCCTAGGACACCAAAGAGAATATTGTGAAGCTACTGGAGTAGATGGTCCCCAAGGTCTTTCACAGTCTAGAATTCTGTAATTTTCTGATTGTCATACCCTCAGTAAGTCAATTTTAGCAAATCAAAGGAATCTGAACAATTATACATTTTTTTATATCCTTTAGACAACTTTTAAAAACCAATCTCACCATTCATCTTTACTGCAAGGACACGCTGACTATGAAGGTGGGTACCTGGTAGGTAGTGAGTGAATGAGATAACATATTGCAGCGACTAGCTCCAAGTAAGTCTACTTTCTGACAAACATCCATCTTCAACTTGTCAAAAGAAGCTTTGCTATTTCTCACTTGGATCTGTACCTGCAACCACAAAAATGTCACAGATTATGAATGTATCATAAAGATCCATGATATATATTTTCAGACACATGACATTATAATAAAGAAGACTAATTCCCTTCCCTGGTATTATTATTTCATGATTAATGGTGAAGATTTTTGCTATTTTTAGTAATTACATGAGACTCTTTCCCTGTATCTTTATGTAGGCTCCAAAGGACTGTATTTTAAAGTGGAACAGGAGCTCTGGACACCAGTTTTTGTCTTGGTCTTGTTGAGGAGATGGGCTTTGAGATAGGAGCCTGCCATTCTCCCAGATTATGCAGCACCTGAATAAAACCTTTTTCCTTTTTTTCACCAGCATCTGCCTCATGAGTTTAGCTTTTGTGTTGACACACAGCTATATACCCATTTTTGTTCAGTTACAAAAGATCTCCAAGCAGTCAAGAATTTATAATATAACATTTTCTTAAAAACAGTCTGCTCTGCCCTGGCTGGGTGGCTCAGCTGGTTGGGGCATTGTCCTGTACACCAAAAGGGTGCAGGTTTGACTCCCAGTCACAGCACATACCTAGGATGCAGGTTCAGTCCCAGTCAGGGAGCATACAGGGGGCAAGCCATCAGTCTCTCTCTCTCCCCCCCCCACCCCCAATGCCCTCTCTCCTTCTTTCTCTCCCTCTAAAATCAATAAACACATCCTTGGGTGATGATTTTTAAAAAACAGTCTGATCTTAATTAAGTTATTCTATAGAAGTTCAACAGGTTTATGCATCAAAAAAAGGAGAAGGATGTACTGTCGTACTTTTCTGAACTTTTCCATTTGCTTTAAGGTGTCTGGGTCCAGTTCTTGGGACACATCTTTCATCCACAGCAGAGCTCCCCTGTACTCTGTGCGCGCCTGCTCCATGCGATCGACCGTCATCGAGGTGTCGGAGACTGCCCTGCGACTGAACGTTGTTACTTCCTGCTTCAGTCGGGACAGGGGAGTGGACAGGGCCAGTCTAACGGCAGAGAGGTAAAACTCAGAGAGGTGTACATCCCATTAAACAACAACAACAACAACAAAGATTTAAAACAACCATAAAGCATACCTGCTGTCAAGATAAGTCTGTAAATAGGAAATTATTAAGATGCCTAAGAGCTTTAGAAAGCAAATAAGGGTCATACAGACAACTTTGAATTGTTAATATAGATGTGTCTATATCTTCCCCTTTTCTTATTTTAGGCAATATATCATTTTTGCAATACTTTGGATGTTAATCCACATATTAATTACTTGTCAAGTACATGTGCCATTTAGAAAAGAGTTCCATGGGTAAAAGAGATCCTGTATTTATAAAGCATTATCCCATAAATAAAAAGCCTTTTACTTGACAAATTTAGGAAAAACCTGGGTATAGAAAAGCAGATGAAATACTAGAAGAACTAATGAGGATCAAATTCTTAGCAGCTGAGGATGAGAACAAAAAAACAGAGTTAGGAAACACCAGTTCGACTCAGCCCCTCTGGGCGGCTTCTGACTGAGGGTCTTGTATTGAGTGTCCCACAGCCTTAAGGATGGACTTTGGCATTGATGTGATGTTTCAGAAGAAAACTTCTTTGGTTATCAATGATCACTACAGGTCTGATAAGGCCTGTCTTTATTTTTCTTTAAAAATGGGAAGATTTTTGGCTGTATTTAGTAATTGTAGGAAATTCTTTGCAGCAGGTATCTTTAAGATAAAAAACTGCAAAATGATAAAAGCAAAGTATGTAATTAAGAAGAAAAAATTTCCTCTGCTGAAAAAGTTCTAATGTACTCATAGTACAGTACAGTAGTCAAAAAAGTGAAAAATATATACCTATACATATTCAAACTGTAGCTATGCTATGCCTCTGTTACATTAAACTCCTTAATGAATTCAAACATAGGCCTAAGGTACATTTCTAGGGATTAAGCAACTAAGAATGTCAATTTTTAAATAATTATTTAAATTACAAAATAAATGAGATAGGCATCAAAACAATTACATACTGCAATATATTTCTCTTTTAACCCTCTACTGGAATGATACACTTAGGTGCATATATCAAAACTGTCATGTTGACTACAAATTTAAGGGTGATGCAAAGCCAGGTGAACCTTTGCTTGGCTGAGGAGCAGAGTGCCTTGCCGGTGGCAGCCATCATCTTGCCAGCTTGTGATGTGTCTCGTTCTGCGTGAAGCTTTAAAAAGATCCCTAGTTCATTTTCTTCCTCTGATAAAACTAGGAAAAAATTACAGTATACTTGTTTCATTTTTATCATTTCTTTAAAACACACATATAAGTAAAATTCTCACAGAAACAATGATCTATACACGAGAATTACTAGAGGATGGTGGGGTGGGAAGACATTTTAAAAATGCAATTTCTGAGCTCAATCTCCAAAGATTCTGATTAGTTAGTTCAGAGGATCTGCTTTTATTTATTTATTTATTTATTTATTTATTTATTTTTGTTTATTTGTTTGTTTTTAATGTATTGTATTGATTATGCTATTACAGTTGTCCAAATTTTCCCTCTTTATTCCCTTCTGCTCTGCACACTCCTCTCCCAACCACATTCCCCCGCCTTAGTTCATGGCGATGGGTCGTACATACAAGTTCTTTGTCTTCTCCATATCCTATACTATTCTTAACCTCCCCCTGTCTATTTTCTACCTACCATTTATGCTACTTATTCCCTGTACCTTTTCCCCCTCTCTCCTCCTCTCCTTCCCCACTGATAACCCTCCATGTGATCTCCATTATGTGATTCTGTTCCCGTTTTAGTTGTTTGCTTAGTTCCTTTTTGTTTTAGGTTTGGTTGTTGATAGTTGTGGGTTTATGGTCATTTTACTCTTCATAGTTTTGATCATCTTCTTTTTCTTAGATAAGTCCCTTTAACATTTCATATATCCTTTAACTCCTTTAACTTGACCTTCCCTGGGAAGCACTTTATCTTCCCTTCCAATCTAAATGATAGCTTTGCTGGACAGAGCAATCTTGGATTTCATGACTTGGCCCTTGTCTTTCATGACTTCAAATGCTTCTTTCCAGCCCCTTCTTTTCTGTAAGGTTTCTTTTGAGAAATCAGCTGATAGTTTTATGGGCACTCCTTTGTAGCTGTCTCCTTTCCTCTTGCTGCTTTTAAGATTCTCTCCTTATCTTTAATCTTGGGTGATGCAATTATGATGTGACTTGGTGTGTGCTTCCTTGGGCCGAACTTCTTTGGGACTTGCTGAGCTTCCTGGACTTCCTGGAAGTCTATCCTTCACCGGATTGGGGAAGTTCTCCTTCATTATGTTTTCATATAAGTTTTCAATTTCTTGTTCTTCCTCTTCTTCTGGCACCCCTATGATTCATATGTTGGAACATTTAAGGTTGTCCTGGAGGTTCCTAAGCCTCTCCTCATTTTCTAAAACTTTTCTTTATCCATTCTGTTCTGGTTGAATGTTTATTTCTTCTTTCTGGTCCAAACCATTGATTTGAGTCCCAGTTTCCTTCCCATCACTGCTGGCTTTTTATACATTTTCCTTTATTTCACTTTTCATAGCCCTCACTTTTTCCTGTATTTTGCAACCATACTCAACCATTTCTGTGAGTACCCTGATTACCTGTGTTTTGAACTGTGCATCTGATAAGTTGGCTAGCTTTTTGTCACTTAGTTGTATTTTTTCTGGAGCTTTGAGCTGTTTTCTCATTTGGGCCATTTTTTTTTTTCAGTGCACCTGTTACTAGTAAGGGGTGGAGCCTTAGGTATTCACCAGGGTGGGGCATCACATCTCTGTGTTGTGGCACTGTAGGTGGGGGAGGGGCCCAAGAAAGAACAATGCCACTTATTCAGCTCCCTTCAGTCACTTCCTCCCCTACCCACAAGCAAGTTGAGCCTTTCTGGTTCTGATTTCCCGGTATTGGGTTTGTGTATGTTCTAGGACCCTGTGGGTCTCTCCAGCAAACTCTCCTGTGAGGCTGGGAGTCTCTTGTTCTGCTGCAACCCCCACAGGTTTTTTCACTCAAGGTTTTGAGGCTTTATTTCCCTATGCTAGAACCCTAGGTTGCTTGGTCTGTCTTGCTCCCCAGTTGTTCCTCCCAGTTTCTCTGCATGCAAATATGTAATCACCTGCTCCGCCGGCTGCCACCTCACTCAGTCCACCAGCTACTGCCTTGCCCTGAGTCCTCTCCACCTGCCTGCCCATCTCTGCCCCTCCTAAAAGTCTGGATGAATGTTTCTTCAACTCCTTGGTTGTCAAATTTTCATACAGTTTGATTTTCTGGCAGTTCTGGTTGCTTTTTGTTTTAAATTGGTTGTTGTCTTTCTTTTGATTGTGTGAGAAGGCACAGTGTATCTATCTATGCCTCCTACTTAGTTTTTTAAATAGGCATTCCTGATGGTTTGGACACAGTGAATTCATGGAACTTGCTTTGGGAAAAGTTGATCTGTAGTTTAAAAAAAACACAAAAATGACAAATAATACCACAAATGATGCATTTTCAAATGTGCAGAGATGCATTTTAGGATATGCCTCTTACAAAGTAGTCATTTCCTATTAAATTTAACTTATTCTTTTCTTTAAAAATTTTATTTATTTATTTTCAGAGAGGAGGAAGGGAGGGAGAAAAAGAGGGAGAGAAACGTTGATATGCAAGAGAAATATCAACCAGTTGCCTCTTGCATGCCCCCAGTTGGGGATCTGGCCTGTATCCCAGGCATGTGCCTGACAGGGAATCAAACTGGTAACCTTTTGGTTTGCAGGCTGGCACTCTATCCACTGAGCCACATCAGTCAGGGCTAAATTTACCTTTTAATTGACTCCCATCCTGGCTAAGTTTCCTGTGCTCAGTACCACAGACCCACAGATGTCCACGATTTTGCTGCTGAAATCCTAAAATTTGTTGTGCAGTACCTTACTACTCAAAGTGTGGACCACAAACCAATGTCAGTCCAGAACCACTTGTTACCAACCTGTGGCAAGTACCAAAACTAAGAAATGTTTTAGAAACTTTTGCTAATATGACTATTTTATTTTTAAAAATATCTTATTATGCTATTACAGTTGTCCTAATTTTTCCCCTTTTGCCCCCCTATGCCCAGTACACCCATTCCCTCCAACAATTCCTGCCCCCTTAGTTCATATCCATAAATCATGCATATAAGTTCTTTTGCTTCTCCATTTCCTATACTGTTCTTAACATCCTCATGTTTATTTTGTATCTACCAATTTGTACTTAATCTCTGCACTTTTTCCCTCATTCTCCCCCTTCCCCCTCCCAAATGATAACCCTCCAAATGATCTCCATATGTATGATTCTGTTCCTGTTCTGCTTGTTTGTTTATTTTGTTTTTTAGATTCAATTATTGATAGTTTTGAATTTGTTGCCATTTTAATGTGCATAGTTTTGATCTTCTTCTTTTTCTTAGATAAGTCCCTTTAACAGTTCATATAATAATGGCTTTGTGATGATGAACTCCTTTAGCTTTACCTTGCCTGGGAAGCACTTTATTTTCCCTTCCATTCTAAATGACAGCTTTGCCAGATAGAGTAATCGAGGTTGTAGGTCCTTGCTTTTCATCACTTTGAACACTTCTTTTTTTAAAGATTTTATTTATTCATTTTTAGAGAGAAGGGCAGGAAGAAAAAGAGGGAGAGAAACATGGATGTGAGAGAGAAACATCAATTGGTTGCCTCTTACACATGCCTGACCAGGGACTGAACCCACAACCCAGGCGTGTGCCCTGACAGGGAATCCAACTGGTGACCTTTCACTTTGTGGGACAACGCCAAACCAACTGAGCCAGACAGGTCAAGGCTGATTATAGTGTTTTGAGATTAATTTACATTCCTCAGAAGAAAAATCATTAATTGAGCAAATATTTACCGAATACAAACTACATGTTAAACATCATTTCTAGGCTTTGAGGACACAGATATAAACAAAATTGTCAAATTCCTGTCCATAAGGAGAACATATTATAGTGGTGGTAAGAAAAACATTGATAAAATATATAAAATGTTGAATATTGTTAAGTGGCCAAGAAAGTTATGAGAAAGAAGGATATTTCATTTTAGATATGGGGGTCTCACTAAGAAGATGATATTTGACCTAACACCTAAAGGAAGTTAGAGAGCCTGCTGTGCAGATATGCCCGACAGGAAGATCAGTATGGCTAATGAGGAGAGAGTTTTAGGAAATGAGTGGTAACCCGGTTCAGAGAGCTGGCCACGTGCAGTAGGCCACTGCAACTAAAGAGAGTGGAGAGATCCAAAAATTTAGTTCCAACTTGAAGAGGTCAAGAAGAGAGAAGAACCCAGCAAGCAAAAGCAGGATACTGAGAAGGAACGACCAGTAGGAGGAAATCCAGGAAAGTATGATGCCTGAAAGCCAAGTGAAAAGAAGGAGAGACTAATCAATTGTGTTAAGTAATGTGATGAATCAAGTAAGGTAAGGATGGAGAATTGGTCATTGGGTTCAGCTCTTCATGATTATGACAAGAGCAATTTGGTGGACTGATGGGGATGAAAACTTAACTGGAGTGAATACAACAGAAAGTGGAAGGACTGGAATAAAGACTGTGCATACAGCCCTGGCCAGGTAGCTCAGTTGGTTAGAATGTCATCCTGACGTGCTACAGTTATGGATTCCATCCCTGGTCCAGGCACGTACAAGAATCAACCAATGAATGCATAAATGAGTGGAAAAACAAATTGTTCCTCCCTCTTTCTCCTTATGAAATCAATTTTTTAAAAAGACTGTGCTTACAGAAAATTATGTCAAAATTTTCTGTTAAAGGAGCAAAGGAATAGCATGGTAACTGCAAGGGAAGTGGGGGGTCAAGAGAGAGTTTTTAAGTGATGGAAGCAAATCCAGTCAAGATTCTGGGCAATAAAACTGAACTTAGCAAAATGAATCTGTCAGAGGATACTGGAGACTTTGAGAATAGGTCACTGTAAATATTCATATGTTGTCATAAGAAACTACTCACAAAACAGTTCAATAAACTATTTTTATATTAAACATTTCATTCAAATATTTACATTAAATGGGAATTATAGGACATATATCTGTGATTTCATACCATTGAGTCTTAGCTGATATTTCTCAACTATCTTCAGGAGTTCAGTGCATGTCTCTTGAATGGAGTGAAAAACCTTTGAAATATAAATTTTATTAGGACAATTTATAGAACCATAAGCAAATACAAAGTATCATTATAAACACTTCAAAAGCAGAACATTTTCTTGTATGTATTATGTCTATTTTTTCCTGGACTGTGATGTACTTCAGTTTTGGTTTTATTTCTGATATAGAAAGCACATTTAGATTTCTCCCATGATGTTTGGAAAAAAATTGTGATAAATACATAGGAGCTAATAAAAATTTATAACTGTAGAGTTTGTCCTCTCCTCAGCTTCAAGCTGTCTAAAGAGCAAAAGGGTAACTCCAACATAAACTGCATCAAGCAGTGCCAACCACAGATGAAGAGTATAGACAATCTGAGGAAATGTTAACTCCAACTCTGGCTTTTCTCCAGTATTGGTCTAAGCCAAAGAGGTCAGTGAATTCACCATAAAAATTAAATAATGTATTACAATATCAAAAATAAGTTACTTGTCAATTATTTTTGTTTAAACATTTCCATGTAATTCCTGTATTACTACTATTGCCAATAGCTAATAGAAAAATCAATTATCCAGTACAGTCCCATTTCAAAGTAAGAACATGAAAACTTGAGATTAGGACACATACACATCTATAAATTTAAGTTTTCCCAGAGAAATGGCTGGTACAGGTTTTAGGGTTCACGCCTTCTTCTAACAAACTCCTATGCTGAAGAATTGCTATGAAACTTTAGTTCAAAAAGACCTTGGCACTGTGATATATTAAGTCCTAATCCTATGATGCCCTGGCTGGTGTGGCTCAGTGGATTGAGCACTGGACTGCAAACCAAGGGGTTGCCAGTTCCATTCCCAGTCAGGCCACATGCCTGGGTTATGGGCCAGGTCCCCAGTAGGGGGCACTCAAGAGACAACCACACACTGATGTTTCTCTCTCTCCCTCCCTTCCCCTCTCTAAAAATAAATAAATAAAATCTTTAAATAAATAAATAAACATAAATAAATTTTCCAATATCACCATTAAGCCTGATCATCCTATCTCTGAAGCACTTTTGCTACTACTTTGATGTTTGGTTAGGACTAAGGAAGATTGATAACAGACACTAAAATCTAAATGGAGAGCAACCGTCAATTTTCCATGTAAGTTTAGATATGTTTCAACTGAACTTGGTATGTGCATTTGGCAACTTAAAAAGCTGTTTTAAATCCATATGGAAGAAGACTAGAGAAGAATACAAAAAATAATAGTAATACTATGAGAAAGTGATTATGGCTGATTTTTTCCATGGTCCTTGAAAGATTTATATACTATTGCTGTTAATTTATACAATGAAAATATTTTTTTTAGTTTTAGTGAAGTATAATTTCACAAGTATGATTTTATTTATTTTAAAAAGATTTTATTTATTCATTTTTAGAGATCAGGGAAGGGAAGGAGAAAGAGAAAAAAAGAAATATCAATGTGCATTTAAAGTGTATAACATAACAATTGATATAAGCATACAAACAATGAAAATATTTCTCATTCTTAAAAAAATAGTACAAATGTGGGAGAAAGTTCTTGGTTGATTCAAAATATTTGTTTAATGAACAAGCATAATACTAAAATATAAAATATGTCACTACAGATTGCCTAATGATGTAAAACAATACAAAAATATCTACTTCTGGGGAATATGGGAAGACACAGTGAAGAGTTCCCTTAGTGTTAAAACATAAAATACTGACCTTAAAATACTTAAAATAAAGTCCCTTTATGTCCCCAACATTTGTCATTGAATCCTAAGAGGAATACTTTCAAATAATTTATCTATTTCCATATGTGTTAGGGCAATGACACAGTTTACTTACTATGAGTGAAAATACTTAGTACATTAAGCCCTGTTTAATTAGACCTTTATTTAAAAAAAATTTTTACCCTCACCTGTGAATATTTTCTCATTGCTTTTAGAGAGAGAGGAAGGGAGAGGGGAAAGGAGAGAGAGAAGCATTGATTGGTTGCCTCCACAGGCACCACAACCGGGGAATCAAACCCACAGCCCAAGGGTGTGCTATGACGGGAATCAAATATGCAACTCTTTGCTTCTTGGGATGATGCTCCAATCAACTGGGCCACACCAACCAGGGTGACCTTTATTTTTAAAAATCCCAACAAATGATTATATTTCAAGCATAACAGAGCATCTGCTTGGAAATATTTGTGCAAGTTATATTAAATTAGTGCATGTACATGTAATTAGTAAATCTGCATTTAAATATCCACACGTTTGCCCTGGCCAAGTGGTTCAGTTTGTTGGAGCGTCATTCCATACACCTAAAGGTTGCAGGTTCAATCCCTGGTCAGGGCATGTATGGGGGTCAACCAATTGACGTTTATCTCTCTCTTTTCCCCTTCCTTCCTCTCTCTCTAAAAATCAATAAACATATACTTAGGTTGGGATTTAATTAATTAAAATCCAGACTTTTCATTAATATACATGAGACCTTTCCTCTAATTAGCTTAATTATTTATAAGCTTAAAGTTGTTTCATGGTAATTATTCCTTTTAATTAAGATGAAAAACAGCCTAAAATGCATTATGAAATACTTCAATAACTCTATCTCTTAATAATTGAAAAAAAAATTGTAACTTATTTCTGTGAGATATAAGGCTTCACATAAATGTAGTAAAACTATTATGACATGATATATAATGAGTATATGGTATTAGTTAGAAATATAATTAATCCATTAACATTTAGCTTAAAAACTATACTAGTTATGCCAGAGAAATTAATTAATGACTTATCCAATTTATGCACACCAGTTCTGTCAGGTCTCAATTTTTGAGAATTACAACCTCTTATCCAGAAGATCTAAGAGATGGATATAGTCTATTATCAAATTTGCATTTATCCCAATAAATTCTTCAGTGTAAAAACCTGTTATAATCCTCCTTGTAGTCCCAAATAATAACCACTAATATGAAATACACAGAATCCTCACATTTACCTCAAGTTTAGCATCCAGTTCTGCATCAGATGCCACCACATGCTCATCCTCCTTCTTTCCTGTGGCTTTGATGAAGATCTGTTTAGTTCTCCAGTATTTTTTTTGCATTCTGCTGACCACGGACTGGTCATCTTCTGCTCTAGGCTGCCCAAAGGAATCCATGGAGTCACTATAAGGAACATACTAAAAGTTATGGTAAGTGAAATAAGCCAGTTACAAAAGGACAAATACAATATCATTTCACTCATACGTGGAATCTAATGAGCAAACAGAACTACCGAGCACACTAGAGACAGACTTAGGTAGATAGCAAGCTGACAGCTCTGGGGGACAGGGGTAGTTAGTGGGAAGAGGGATGGAGCAAAAAAGAAAAAGGACTCCTGGACATTGACAACAGTGTAGTGATTGCTGGGGAGAGGGGGACATAAGGGGGATAAATGGTAATGGAAAAACACAATAAAAAATATTTCCAATAATAAATATCTGCTTAGCCAATATTTAATATAACTAAAAAATAAAAAGATGCTAAATAGTATATTAATGTTAATAGCTAAGCATGCTAATATTTGTTTTATATGATATACTGATAATAATCATAACCTGCACAAGTAACAGGCAAAAAGATTAATGATACTTAATTTCAGTTAGGTGACAAAGGTAATAAAACTGTTAATGATTTTTCAATAATGGCTGGAAATAATTTTATTTTACCTGACCAATTTCTATTTGTAGATATTTATTAGTTTCTAATTTTTGCTTTTGTAATAATACTGCAAAATGAATGTGTATACACATCTTTGCATACTGCTATTATTTCCTTAGGAAAAGTTCCTGTAGTTACAACTGCTATGTCAAAAGAATACACACTTAATAAATACTCTCAGATATGCAAAGATTCAAATACACTCTCTTTAAAAATCACTCAAAGAAATGCTTTAGTATCCAAAAAATAAAGTCTTAGGTATAGGGTAAATCTGTTATAAAGAAATAGGAATGGAAATTGTAACCATAAGCTTAAAAATTGTCAAAGAGATTGTTCTTAACAAGGTTAACATGACTATATAAGGAAATGCAACTGTGAAAAGTGTTCCTTAAGGGAAAGTAAAATAAAGAAATAATACTAGTTTTAAAAACCCAAATTGCTCTAATCAATGGGAGATAGGAATGGAGAGAAGTACCGCAGTTTGTGACTCATTCATCATTTCCAGGGGAATCAATAGATACTAACATATTCTTAATGTTGTAAAGAAATAGAGATTCATTTTCTTTTTACTTTAAAGTAACTACTAATTGAGTAAAAATAGGGTGTCTAATTTATAAACTACTAGGGGCTAAACAAGAAAAACAGCAGAAGGGTGGGGAAAATGGGAGTAATGTAACATAAAAAACAGTATAAACTTGGATGCCAGAGTAAAAACAATTATACTATTTAGTATGATAAATGCAAACTTCCTCCTAAACACAAAGAACCTCGAATCATAGAAAACAGAAAACTACATCCAATGGCATGGTGTTTGGGATCCACCTAAAACGACAAACGGCATTATGCTGTTATAATGCATTAGACACAGCAAATAGCATTATACTGTTCTGACATGTAGTCTTGAGGAAGAACTTGCAGTTCATCTTTCTGCTTCAATTTCTTTCCTCCTTGGTTGCTCTTGACTTGCTTTTGTTTGGTCTCCCTGCCCCTAGACTGTTATTAGTGTGAGAGTCAGTTGAATTGTATGACAAAGTACTGATCTCTTCTACTACATTGACTGCAGGCTTAGGCCCAATCAGTTACAAGAACAAAAACCAGGGAGTATCAGGAGAGAATATCTATTCCCTGCCACGACTTCCATGCTGCTGTAGCTCAAACAGTACTCTCCTGGCTTCTTTCCACTCCCTCACCACCTGCTTCATGGGGGGACAGAGTAAGTTATCTGACTGGATTTGAGAGTAATGAACTTACTCTTCTTTTTCCTCTCTGGAAGCTATCCTACCTGCAGAGTGCCCACCATTCCTAGCAAGAGGAGGACAGTAGCTGGGTGGGTAAATCTGCAAAAAATGAGATTTGCACAATTTGGGGTTTTTGACTGAGGGCCTTGCTAAATCTGCTTCCACTGTGGGTAGGTCGAGCAGAAAGCCAAATGTGTGAGATATTAGATGATAGAATTCAAGGCTAGAAACTACCAGAAATTTAGGAAAAACATTCTGGAAGGGAGGCAGCCAAAGAGGAGGGGATCCCCAAAATCTACATACAAAATCCTCCCAAAATCTGTGCTGATCATGAGGTAAAGGAGGGGATCCCAAAGGTCCTGGCAGAAAATTAGCCACTGAAAACTGTAGTGATACCTGAAAAAAACAAAACTATACTACAAAGCCACTGTAATCAAAACAGCTTGGTACTGGCATAAGAACAGGCACAACGATCAACGGAACAGAATAGAGATCCCAGAAATAAACCCATGTCTCTGTGGTCAATTAATATTTGACAAACGGGTCACAAATATACGATGAAGAAAAATAGCCTCTTCAATAAATGGTGTTGCGAGAACTGGACTGGTACATGCAAAAAAAAAATGAAACTTGACCACCAACTTAAACCATACACCAGAATAAACTCAAAATGGATAAAAGACAAGTATAAGCCATGCAGCCTACTGAAATTATTAGGGACTACTGATATAAAAGACAGACTATCAGCCATGGATGGAGAACCTGCCCCTAAGGAAAAAGGACTCATGGACAACAGTGAGGTGACTGCTGGGGGGAAGGGGTTATAAGAGTACTAAATGGTAATACAAAAAAAAAATGCAATAAAGATTAAATTAAAAAAAAGAGAACCTGTTCCTCAAACTGCTCTGAAGGATATATTATATAAATTATCAGCTGTAATATTAGGTTAGAATCACATCCATGTTATAAACATAAACCCTTTCAGATAGGTGACCTTAATTGTTGTTTAGCCGAACATGGTTTGGTACTGAGCTGTTACTGAGACACTAGAACCATTACAGGACTAGAGGAGTTAAACGTTACAAATACACTGAGACAGCAGAACTAGTGCAGAACTAAGTAGGTGAAATTTCCAAACAGTCCCAGTGAGAAAGTCAGTTTTGTGCACCTATTAAATAAATGCCAAAGCTGGCATTTATTTAATATGTGCAATACTTGGCACTATAATCATATACCGATAAGGCACTGATACAATAAAATTAAATTAAATGCACACCTGTGTTTATCTACAACAGAAAGACTACGGCAATTACCATCATCCTATTATAGACCTGAAAATCTTCTACTAAGCAGATAAGTTGCCTGCAGAGAGGTTACCACCTTGACCTATTATTCTCATAAAAGGACTAAAACTTCATCATTTTTCTAAAGGAATTCAAAAGTACATGAAAGGTAAAGTCTTAGAGAGGGCCTAAGATATTTAAAAGTTCTTGATAATCTTAGCACTACTACTTACTAACATAATTATATTATACCTGCAGTACCCTTGACAGTTTTGAAAACATTTTTACACATTTTATTTCCTTTGATCCTTATGATAACCCTGAAAACTAGAAATGGCAGACTTTATTATTCCAGTTTTATAGAAGACATTGCTGAGGTTCTGTAAAATTAAAGTAAATTTCTCATGGATACACATACATTAAGAACATCCTTATTATTTATCATTATTATTACTGTAAGATTGTAATCTCAAGATTACTCATCACAGATTAAACAAGATTATATAGCTGGAAAAAAAAAGAACATCTTGATACTTAGCACACATCCAGGCCTCCTGACTCCTCAGGCAGTGTTCTTTTCATTCTGAAGGTGGTGACAGTGTGACTCAAGTCGTCTTCTGTTTTACAGTCAGTGCACTTACACGTGCAGCATTAGTTTTCTAATTTTAACCCACAGGCTTTTTAGAATTAGGTACGTAAAAAGGGTGATACTTATAAGAATAAAAACAATAAAGAGAAGTCATTATCAAAGTTAATGTCTACATTGCAAACTACATTTGAATTTCTTATTAAAATAAGATTGATTTTTATATAAGCAAGTCTATAATTTTAGTAGTCAGCATAATTTTAGTCTGTAAATAAGAGGCTTTATAAAGAGGACAAATTAGATCTTTTTTTCCCCAAAATTATATGGTTTAATTATATGGTTATGGATTATCAACTACTTTTCAGACTTTCTGACAGATTTAAGAATTTACTATGGAAATATAATTAATTTACTTATACCACTTTAGTCATATTATTTCACAAAGAATACAAGGTCTTTCCAGAAGGTATCCAGCCACTATAATATGAAAAGTAGAGACATTTATTGAGGAAGATACAAGATACAAGAAACATTGTACATAAGAAAATGATGCCTCAGTCCCCTTCAAAGTAGGCACCTTGGGACTTCACACAGTTCTCCCAATGGCCATCAGCTGCCCTGTAGTATTTTCCTTGAATCTCATTGACAGTTTTAATTCTCTCTCCTTTCAAAGGTGATTTTAGTTTTTGGAAAAGCCAGAAGTCACAGGGCATCAAATCTAGTCTGTAGAGGGGCTGAGTCATCTGGATGATTTGATGTTTTACAAAAAAACTTTGCATGAGATTTGATGCATGACCTGGTGTGTTGTGATGAAGCTGCCAATCACCAGTTGCTCATAGCTGCAGCCTTCTGAATCATCTGAATAGTTTGTTTACATGGAGAAATGTTCAAGCTTAACGTAAAATTCGATGCACATTCATTGCTCTACTCACTCAGTCACTTTGAATGCGATAGCCACACAGTATGCATGCTCGCTCAACCATGTCTGCTGCCCCCACTGACCAGTACAGTAAAGTGTCATTGTTTATGCATGCTCATTCCAGTCCACTCTCCTTGACTGCCAGGTTACATCAATGTCACACAAACCATTCTTACTATATTAACGATGGTTGGACTCTTTCCAGACAGACCTCATATATGAGTAGCATATAAAATAGATTATTAAAAAATAAGACTTGAAAAATGTTGAAGAAAATCAGTAAGACCATTCAAAATATAAACAATGTATTAGGAACTTGACAGGTGTGACTCATTGGGCTGTGTGTCATTCCTCAAACCAAAAGGTTGCAGGTTCGATTCCCTGTTAGGACACATGCCTAGGTTGCAGGCTCAGTCCCTAGTTGTGGATGTGTGGGAGGCAACCGATCGTTGTCTTTCTCTCACAACATCAGTGGTTCTCTCCCTCTTTCTTCCTCCCTTCCCCCTTTCTCTAAAAATAAATAAATACAATCTTTTTAAAAATCCTTTAAAACGTTTTTTAAAAAATATATTGGGAAGTAAACTAGAGAAGAAAATATATTATCTTTTTGAAAGTGGCTGAAGAAATGTATTTCAAATGTTTTTGATACTTTAAAGTAGCAAATACTAAATACTTATGTTAAAATGATATTCAAACTATTCCCCATGAAACTTTAGAATGATATTTCCAACTTTATTGCAAATTTCAGGCCAGTACCTCTCCCAATCCTCTGCCATACCCAATGTACCCAAGTGCAAAGCCAGTCATATTTTTAGGATCAAATGGGATAGTGTGCAAAATTGCTCTGAAAAATATAGTCGTATACAAGATATTATTTTTTTATTGTATTACTTATAGCCTACCAATAAGTAAGAATGTATAGGATATAAATTTAAAAATCTAAAGCTCAATACTGAGAATAACCTGGAAGAGAAAGAACTTGCTCTTTCAGATATTAAAGTACATTACAAGAGTGTCCTATTGAAAATGTGGGTCGACCACGTGCACTTACCAGATTTTCCTTCTCAAACCCACTAAAATAACAGTAAAGGTAAAAAGTAATCAAAACACTAAAAGTACAGACAGAATAAGTATACGGAAGTGTACTGACAAAAGCAAATGAAAGACTTCAATAACTTTTGGAAGACAGCACATGAAATAGTAGCCTAAGGAACTAATACAGAAATGCTAATAAGAAGTGAGTCATTACTCCTTGGAATATCTGAAAGACTCACCATTTGGAAGTGGAAGGAGGATTCACTGACGTTTGGGTAAAGCTGGCTGGAACCTGAGGTTCTTCCCAAATCTGTGTCACTCAATGGAGTTTGAAGAAATTGAAGCAGGAAAGCTCTGGACTTGGCACACCAACACAGCTGAGAGCTTGGCCTGAAAACAAAATGATTAAGTGAAAGTCTAACATCTAGTTCTTTTTTGCTCACCAGTAGCAAAGCATTCACACACACACACACGCACACACATATACCCCCTACACCTACACTTCTCAGAAAAGACTGGAACATTCTTTTCTCTGAAAAAATACTAAAAGCTCCAGAGAAAAGGAGTATGTCCTTTGGACATTCTAAATAGTAATTTTCAACCTTTTTCATCTCAGGGCATACATAAACTAATTACTAATATCCTGTTGCATACCAAAAAATATATTTTCTGCCAGTCTGACAAAAAAAATAGGTATAGTTTTGATTCATTCACACCAGATGGCTATAGTTGTGTTAGATGTTGTCATTTTCTTATTTGACCATCTAAGGGAAAAGAGGTCAGTACCCCTAAAGAAATAGTCAGGTATTGAATGTTTAAAATTTTTTGCAGCACACAAGTTGAAATTTGCTGTTCTAAAAGGATGAATTCTTGTCCTGGACACTGCGGCTCACTTGGTTGGAGCATTGTTCTGTAATGTCATTGCTCCAACCAAACGTGGGTTCAACTCCTGGTCAGAGCATATGCCTGGGTTGCAGGTTCGGTCCTGATTGGGGTACATACAAGAGGCAACCAATCAATGTTTCTCTCTCGAATCCACGTTTCTTTCCCTCCCTCTCTCCCCCTTGGGTGAAGATAAAAAATAACAAAAATAAAATAAAAATAAATGGATGAATCCTTGCCTATTCACAGCAGAGCAAAACTCACCAGTAGACAAATTCACTCGCACACAAAGCTTCCAATTATCTTTTTATAGTCTTATATTGAGACCCAAAGATCACCAAATATCTGAGGAAAGACTCCATCAAGAAAGACTTCTGAACTAAACCAACAAATAGAAGAAATAATAGCTGAAAGGAAACAAAGACAATATAGGGAGCAAAACAAAACATAACCCTCTAACTAATATCCTCAGAGGGATAAGTAAAGACACTGCTTCCGTGTGTGGTGGGGGATGGGGACAGATTATCACTTAGAAAGCAATAAAAAAAGAATAAGAAAGAACCTTTGGGCAAAAAATATTATAGCTGACATTTAAAAATTTTAAATAACAGAGTTGAAAAACAGAAAAACTTCTCAGAAAGTAGAACCATAAAAAGGGTAAGAGAATAAGAGATGATCAAGGAAGTCCAATATTTGACTAAAGATTACCTAAGGGAAGAAGTAATTGAAATAACTAAAGGGCACAAATCTTTATATAAAAAGATCATGAAAGTTTCAAGAGAAAAAGATCACAAACAGAGCTTTGGGAGTCCGAATAAAAGCAGATTTCTCAGATAGAAGACAAAAACCAGCCCGGAAGAGCAAAGAAAAGAAGGCGCAAGGTGACAGCTGCACAGAGCAAGCTGCCCACGTGCAGGCAGAAGATGGAAGAGTCTGGAAAGGAGATCTCCAGGAAACGTAACTGATACGTTTGAGCACATCGCTCACAATCACATGGCAGAAATGTTACAAGAATAAGGAAAAATGGTATTCAGAAAATTAGTAAGTTATAGTAACTTCAATAAAAATGAAGAGATGAGATGTTCAAAAAAGGAGGAATGGTTATAGGGCACTATCTACTAGGTTGTTTCAATACTTAATAGTTTGCAGTAACATAAACATTTGATTTAATAAAAACTGTAATATAGCTATTTGGGGAAGGACATGTGGAGACCGTGGTGGAGAAGGACAGCCAAGTCCTCATTTACCATACGGAAAGTAAGTAGGTGATGCCTTACGTTAATAAATCAAAGAGCAGCAAATAAGCATTATGTATAAGAATGGCAGAAAATAGGAGGAAACAGAAGGCTTAAAGGTAGGTGCCACTGGAGACTGGAATTGGGACACAAATGCTTTTGTGCATTATAATCCTTTAATATTGGACTTTAAAAGTGTATATGTACAAATTTAATAAAATAACAATAATTTTGAAAAATCAACCTGAATATGAACCTTACTAATTAAAACAGAATGGTACACCAAAACAGATAGAACAGTGAAACAAATGGAAAAAAATCCAGAGACCAAAAGAATATAAAAGAATTTAGTATATGATCAAGTTATACTACAAATTACCACAAACTTGGTGGTTTAAAAGAACAGGAATGCAGTCTTTCACATTTCTGGAAACCAGAAGTCTGGAATCAGGTGTTAGCAGGGCTGCGCTCTCTGGGAGGCTCTAGGGGAGAAACTTCTTTCCCTTTTCCAGCTCCTGGTGCTGCTGGTTGTCCTTGTCTAGTGGTGACGTAACTCCAATCTCTGCCTCTGTGTTCACTTCACCTCCTCCTCCTCTGTGCATCCGTTGAATCTCCCTCTGCCTCTGTCTAAGATGAGGACACCCGTGTTGGCATTTAGGACCCTCCCAGTTAATCCAGAATAATCTTATGTCAAGATCCTTACCTCAATTACACCTATAAAAACTTTACCACACAAGGTAACATTCACAGACTTGAAGAATTAGGACTTATTATCTTTGGGGGTCACATTCAACTCACTACAACCAATGTAGGATGTCAAATCAGTAGGAAAGGACAATATTATTCCATTTATATTATTGGGACAACTATCGATTTGAAAAAAATGTTTGACTCTTAGTCAATGTAAGGATGGTTCAAAATTTAAATATTGAAACCTTGCAACATTGCCATGTGAAAATGTAGATGAATGATTTATAATTTGGGGTCAAGAACCTTTCGAACATGGTACCACATGTGAAAATCAAGTAAGATGGTAGAAATTTTAAATTTATATAACTAAATTGACCATAAGCAAAATCTGAAAAGAAATAACTGGGTAAGACATGAGGAAGAAAATTTAATATTTTTAAGTTAGAGAACTCATAACTATATAGTGAAAACACAAATTTACCAATTGAAAAATAAGGGCAGCCCTGGCTGGTGTGGCTCAGTAGATTGAGTGCTGGCCTGCAAACCGATGGGTCACCGGTTTGATTCCCGGTCAGCGCATGTGCCTGGGTTGTGGGACACTCGAAAGAGAACCACACACTGATATTCTCTCTCTCTCTCTCTTTCTCTCTCTCTCCATTTCCACCCCCATCTAAAAATAAAATCTTAAAAAAAAAAGGACAAAACAAGAATGGGCAGTTTATACACACAAATACTTCAAAAGTCCAGTAAATAAACAAAAAATATTATTTAATCTCTTTTGTAACTAAATATGTACAAATGCACAAATAAAAAAACCACTTTCATCTGTCAGATGGGTAATGATTAAAAATGTTAACAGCATGTGAGAAAGACGAGGGAATGAGTGCATGTTTGCATAATTCCTTCCCCTGACCAAAATTAGAGGAAGAAACTCCTGTGCACACTGGCTACACCTGTTAGCACTACTGCCAATGAATCAATGTCAGTACGATGAAATCTGAAGCATAAAGAGGATGTCCAGTCATGACAAGGTAGCTTGGTTGGTTAGAACATTGTCCCAATACACCAAGGTTGAGGGTTTGATGCCCAGTCAGGGCACACACAAGACTCAACCAATGAATGCATAGTAAGTGAAACAAAAAATCGATGTTTCTCTCTCTCAAAAAAATCAGTAAGTTTTTAAAAAGTTAAAGAGGTCTAAATCTGATATGCATCTTCTCTAATCGCAATTTGGCAAATTGAGTGGGTCCTAACCTGGAAACATGAGTCCTTAAAGGCATAGCAGCCAGACTTATGGAAGAAGTAGACAACATTCCATTTGGTGGCTATCTCCCTGTCACAGGCTAGCAAAGACTACTCAAGAAGGGACTGTGATGTTTAAGGTGGGGAATGCTTCTTTTCAACTCTTCTGGTTTTCATGAGGATGGATTTTCCACAAATATTCCCAGCCTCTTGCCCTTATTCCCTGAAGTAAGCAATCTGACTGGTGAGTTTACCATTTACATTTCTTGACTGGATAGAGCTAATTTATCAAAAGTCTAAAACTTAGGGAATGTAATCCCTTTTTTAAAAACCTCTTAATCACCACTTGTGGCCTAATCAGTTTGAGGCAAAAGTCTCCCGTAAACTGTCTTTTATGAAGACTCATACTTTCCCTTGGGTGGGTAGTTCCAGATCTGAAGTATTAGAACACCACTGATGCCATACAAACACACCTTCCAACAGCTCTCTCAAGAATAAAGCTGATATTTTTATCACCATCTGCTTTGTTCCTCTAACTACAGTTAAATTGGTTCCAATCTCAGGAGGAAACAAAAAAGGCAATTAGCATTACATATTGGGCTCCCTAAAACCTACGGTGGCCAGAATGTATTTTATTTTCCCTGCCAAGAGGCAAGTTATGGCTGTAGAGAAACAGAAACAGCAGGCTGGGAGTCAAAACTTGCACAGCCGACTAAAGTACACTAGTAAGAGATACATGTTAGCAATGACCTGCCTCTGAAACCAGTGACTAGTACATGCTGTGCGAAACTGCTCAGAGACAGCACATGAAAACTATCTCCAAGCAGCCAACTAAAGAAGAGAGATCACAATAATGTATCCAGTCTCCTATCCCAGCCTCTAAGGCAGTTATTTTAATGGCCCCTGGAAGGGTGTTTCCATGCATTTACACAAGTGCATGAAAATAAAAAGGAGGGGCCATAATGTGAAAAAGAAACAAATATAAACATTTGAAGAACTGCTTCATAAAATATTAAAAACTGCTCTGAATGCTGGCATATAAAACATACCTCCATAAAACAGATATTTTAAAATAGCTGAATGAAGCAAAAGATATTTAAAAAGAGGGGAAAATACACAAAACTGAAACCACATTAGAAACAACTCCAAGAAGAATAGATAATTCAGAAAACAGGTTAATAACATGGATGACAAGCCTGGGAAATCATTCAGAATGGAGATTACATGATAAAGGTGCCTTGATTTAAACAAACTGTACAGACAGAACAAAGATGATAGGTTGGAAGAGAAACAACTGAGATCTAACATAGTAATATTCTTGACAGAGAGAGACAAACACATAAAACAGCCAAAACATTCAAAGAGATAAAGCTAAAAATTGAAAAGGCTCATTATGTCCCAGGGAAAATTAATAGGGAATGATTAAGACCAAGATATATTATAGAATGTTGCTGGATTCCAAGGATAAATAAAGAAGGCTATTGCTATCTAGACAGAAGAAACAGGGCCACCTACAAATTAAATAATTTAGGCTGGCCTCAGACATCTCCTCAGCAACGGCGACATTAGATAATGGATAAAAGTGAGTAATGTGTACGGTGCTAAGAGAAAGGAAATATTACATGGAATTTTCTACTTAGCTAAAATACAATTTTAATGGATATAAAACTTTCCACTGTATGGATGTGATATAATTTATTTAACTAGTCTATCATTGAGGAATGTTTAGATTGTTTTCAGAATTTTATTATTTCAAACCATGCTGCAATGAATAAACATATATGTATTATTTGCAAGTATAAGATAAATTTCTGGAAGTATAATGGCTGAATCAAAAGACATATGTATTTTAACTTTTTTCCATTTTGCTAAACTGGCCTCCGTAGAGATTTCACCCTATTTTAGGCCCACCAGTAATGCAAGAAAGTGTTTGTTCACTAGAACTGACCAACACACTGCGTTATTATTAAATTTTCTGATATTTTAGCTTATAGATAAAAATTATTTTTGGTAAAGTAATGATTTGCAATTATCTTACCATATTTCATCAATCAAAGGCACCATCATTTGAAAGGGGCATCATTATTTTATGTATCTCTATATAATATGAGCTACAAAGTTAACCATGCTTTTAAATCATAAACTGTCAGATACATAAAAGTTCAGATATCAGAAATTATTTCAGAGATGTGAAACTATGAACAGGTGCTTCTTAGGATCAATCAAATATGGTATTTGAGTAAAACTGAAAACCTAGAAAGGTTTTTTAAGATATGCAGTAATCAGCCCTGGCTGGTGTGGCTCAGTGGATTGAGTGCCGGCCTATGAACCAAAGGGTCACTGGTTCAATTCCCAGTCAGGGCACATGCCTGGGTTGCTGATCAGGTCCCCAGGAGGGGGTGTGTGAGAGGCAACTGGTTGATGTATAGTGTTTCTGTCCCCTTCTTTCTGCCTCTCTTCCCTCTAAAAATAAATAAATAAAATCTCTTCCCCAAGGGTAACTGGAACATTCACCAAAATAGACCATAAGCTAGACAGAAAAAAATCAATAAATGTAAATGTACTGAAATAATACAGAGTATATTCTATGACAACAGCATCAGCAATTTAGAAATCAATAATAATGCTCTATCTAGGAAATTCCCCAATATTTGGAAAGAAAATAACACATCTAAATAAATAATGGAACAAAAAAATTACAGAGAAATTTTAAAATATTTTAAACTAAATGATAATGAAAACACCCGACTTTGCAGGGTGCAACTAAAGCATGCATAGAAGAAAACTTATAGCTTTACAATGCCTACATGAAAGGAAAAAGGTATAAAGTCAATTATTTATACTTCTAACTTAAGAAGTGATAAAATTAGACCCAAAGTAGAATAAATAAAATAAAAAATAAGTGTAACAATCAGTGAAATATTAGGAAACAGGAAAAAAGAGAGAAAATCAAAAGTCAAAAGTTGGTTTATTAAGAAAAATTAATAAAATGATAAGCTTCCAGCAAGAATGATCAAGCAAAAAAGAAAGAAAAATATGAATAAGCAATGTCAGGTGGGAAGAAAGAGAATGGTAATGGTAGAAAAGAACTTCATCTTTATTGGAAGTGTTTTATTTCTTTATTCAAAAAATACTTGAAAAAATATAACAGTGTTAGCAACAGTTAATGTTGCTACTGTAAATATATGTACTGTAGTAATTTAGTCTTTGTTTTAAAATAATAACAATGATAATTGCCCTGACTGGGGTGGCTCAGTGGATTGAATGATGATCTGTGAACCAAAGTGTCCCTGGTTCCATTCCCAGTGAGGGCATATGCGTGGGTTGTGGGCCAGGTCCCCTGTTGGGGCTGTGTGAGAGGCAACCACACATTGATGTTTCACTCCCTTTCTCCTTCCCTTCCTCTCTCTCTAAAAATAAATAAATAAAATCTTTAAAAAATAAAATAATGACAATAATAATAATAACAAATTATATAGAAAGTGACTAACTTTTAATGGTTAATATTGGATCCAAGGAGAAGTTTGAAAAATTTGACTTCAGAAAAAAGGAAAAACTTAAGGGTTGAATGAAAAACTGACAAAATAGACAAATGCAAGAATGGGATAAAGATATTATTAAATAACAAAAGCCACTTCCCATGAGGAAATATTTACAGTGATACATATTTAAAAGTCACACATCTCAACTGTTATTTTTAGAGAATATAAACAGATAAAATTTTAAAGAGCTACAGTGAGTACTAAAAAAAGGTAAACTATAAAAATAAATTTTAAATATAAGGATGTATCACAAAATGAAATCACAAGTTTGATAGTATAGTAGAACAAAACAATACATTGCCTGTTTTATATCTGATATTTAATATTTTGTCCTAGTCCAGTCATTGGTATAAATACTATTTAATTCTTTTATAATAAATATTTGTAACAAAAACGTGCCTTTCTCAGGCAGTGAAAGACAAATACCATATGATCTCACCTTTAACAGGAACCTAATCAACAAAGCAAACAAACAAGCAAAATATAACCAAAGACACTGAAATTGAGAACAGGCTGACAGTGACTAGAGGGGAGAGGGAAGGGCATTTCAGGGGAAAGGGGAAAGGGTTTGCAGGAACAATTGTAAAGGACCCATGGACAATAACAAGGGCGGGGAGGGAAACGGGAGGGAGGTGGGGAGGGCTGGAGAGGTGGGGAGGGCTGGGGAGGTGGGCTGGGATGGGGGTAAAAGGCAGAAAACTACCCGAACAACAATTAAAATTTTTAAATATTCTGTTAAAAAAGCCCCGAAAACGTGGCTTTCTGGTTTTTCCATCAGCCTGTTTTCAGTTTTTGCACTTTGGACTGGTTGATCTCTGGTTGATCCCAAATTATGATGATTTGTCTGGAAATTATAATTACTTGTAATGAGAACAATATCTTGCATATAATTATTTCAATGGCTAGATGTGCACTAATTTTGCACCATTAAATACATACAGAAATTTCAGAGAATACTGGGTATGTTAGGCACAGACAACATATATAAAAGAATTAAAATTTGTGAAATAAAAATATTTATATAATATTAGATGATTATTTAGCCAACAAATGCATAATTAAGTCCTACTAAAGCCTGAGGCACTTCTGGCTACTCCATAAATATTCATGTGAAGATGACTAAAGTAATATCATCTTACAGTACATTGTCTGAATCAGAACCAAATGAGGAAACCAAAAACCAGGGATAAGCGTTATCTTCCCAATAACTTATTTCACAGCGCCCTATAGTTTATAACAGTTTTCTTCCTCTGTGCATGATGATCATCTATTACATGAAAAATTATCCCACCCCTTCTATTGGCAAACCCACAGTATCGCTGATTGGTTGCCAGGATGGATTTCCCCCCTCCCCCAACCCCATCCCCCCCACCTTTCTCGGAGGCAGGCATCTGATCCATGACATCATTTGGGCACCTGCTCAGATGATCTGTGTTTCCACAGCCGGCTCTGTGCATGCGGCTGGGTTCAAGGCCCCGGCTCCAGTATTTGCGCGTGGAACCCCACTGGAGCTCGTGCGCTTCGCTGTTCGCCGTAAACCGTACATTTACTTGTGTTTTGTTTTCACCCACCGCTCGCCACTTAGTTTCTAAAGAAAACATTCCCATTTCAAAATAATGACATAAGAATAACCACACCAAAAGGAGGTCAGCAGGAAGGCACCTAAAGACTGTGAGCACTGGCCTCTAAGGGAAGGATCTTGACTTCGAGGGAAATCACTCAAACCAGCCTCAGCCCTCGCAGTGCGGGTGGGCGCTCCTTTCGACCTGGGAGGACCCCGACACGGCTCTGCCCGGAGGATCTCGGATAAGGAGGGAGGGCCCCAGGGGCCGGGGCCCCAGGAGACTGTGTGTGCGTGGAGGCACCTCCCGCTGCGTCTCCACCACAGGACGTTGCCATGGAAACCATACGTTTGGCCGCCGGGCCCTGGCAGCTGTGGAGGATGCTTTCTGATGACTGCAGGGAGTCATCAGACTGGTGGGGTGGCCAGGGGGCCAGAGACACTCACCACCACGCTGTAGCCTGGATTGGCTGGTCCACCGTCCCTGGGGTCGAACCCTGCTGCGGGGAGTTTTTCTCATCACCAGTTCCGCTGCCGCCCGCCCACGAGCCGGGCGCCACCGCCTAGGCGCGCCCGCAGCCCCTTGCACACTGGTGCGCGGAGGTGTCCGCCCCGGGGCGCAGGAGGCGGGAGATTTAAACCAGCAGCCTGGCGCCGCGGTGCGGCTGTCCTTGTCCACTGCCACCTTGCCCTCCGCTAACTCACCCAGCTCTGCCTCTCAATCCGTCCTTTGCCGTCGAACAAACTCAGGACTGTCTCTGTTCCTCCTTTCCGAGCTCCTCTTAATGACGTGAAAGGAATGACTGTAAGCTGAGCCCTGGACCTTCCCAAATCCTCGGGATCTTCTCAGTCTCAGTGCCAGGACACAGGGAATGCTCACCTGCTATATTTAACTCTTGTTTTAAACGTTCAAAGAAGATTAAGTTAAAAACTGTTAATAACTGCCCTTGAATGTGCATAATTTATTACCATATATGAGGCTTCAAGAGCAAAAGGTAAAGCTTGAGCCTAAAAACCTCAGGAAAAAAAATGGAAATGTGGAAAATAATCAAATTTCATACTGCTTTATTTTTATTTTTGTGTTTTTAGGATTTCTTTATTGTTAGACTATTACAGTTGTCCGAATTTTTCCCCCTTTGGCCTCCTCCGCTCAGCCTACCCAGTCAGTCTCCACACCTTGTCCACAGGCCGTGGCTCTGTGACTAGTCCCTTCTTCTTTCCACCATTATCTCTCTCGCCTCCCTTCTGGCCGCTGACAGTCTGTTCCATGTTTCCTGTCTCTGGTTCTATTTTGCTCCTTAGTTTATTTTGTTCATTAGATTGCTCTTATAAGTGAGATCATATGGTATTTTTCTTTCACCTCCTGACTTATTTCACTCCACATGATATTCTACAGTTCCACCCTTGCTGTCTCAAAGGGTAGGAGCTCCTTTCTTTCTGCTGCATAGTATTCCATTGTGTAAATGGACCACAGTTTTTTATCCATTCATTTACTGATGGGCACCTAGGTTGCTTCCAGCACTTGGCTATTGTAAACAGCACTGCTATGAACATTAAGGTGCATAGGTTCTTTTGGATTGGTGTTTCAGGGTTCTTAAGGTATAATCTCAGCAGTGAAATTGCTGGGTCAAAAGCCAGTTCCATTTTTAGTTTTTTGAGGAAATTCCATACTGATTTCCACAGTGGCTGCACCAGTCTGCATTCCCACCAATAGTCCACTAGGGTTCCCTTTTCTCCACCACCTCGCCAGCACTTGTTGTTTATTGATTTGTTCATGATGGTCATCCTTGACAAGTATGAAGTGATATTTCCTTGTGGTTTTAATTTGCATCTCTATGATGACTAGTGATACTGAGCATCCTTTCATATTTCTCTGGGCTCTCTGTATGTCCTCCTTGGAGAAGGAGGGTCCTTTGCCCATTTTTTAATTGGATTGTGTCTTTCTGGTGTTAAGTCGCATGGGTTCTTTATATATTTTGAAGATTAAACCCTTGTCTGATGTATTACTGGCAAATATGTTCTCCCAGACAGTCGGTTCCCTTTTCATTTTGATGATGGTTTCTTTAGTCATGCAGATGCTTTTTAATTTGATGTAGTCCCATTTGTTTATTTTTTCCTTTATTTCCCTAGCCCTAGGAGATAAAATATCAGCAAAAATATTGCTATGTGGGATGTCTAAAATTTTACTGCCTATGTTTTCTGCTCAGATTTTTATGATATCACAACTTATATTTAAGTCTTTTATCCATTTTTAGTTTATTCTGGTGTATGGTATATATTGGTGGTCTAGTTTCACTTTTTTGCATGTACCAGTCCAGTTCTCCTAACACCATTTATTGAAGAGACTATTTTTACTCCATTGTATGTTCATGACCCTTTGTTGAATATTAACTGACCATAGAGGCATGCATTTAGTTCTGGGCTCTCAATTTCTGTTCCATTGATCTTTGTGCTTCTTTTCATGCCAGTAACAGGCTGTTTTGATTACAGTGGCCTTGTAGTATCATTTTTTTGTTTCTGTTTTTAATCAAGTATTGTGATCCCTCCAACTTTGCTCTTCCTTCTCAAGATTGCTGTAGTTATTTGGGGTCTTTTTTGGTTCCATATAAATTTTTGGAGTATTTTTAAAAATATTTTATTTATTTATTTTTAGAGAGGGGAAGGGAGGGAGAAAGAGAGGGAGAGAAACATCAATGTGTGGTTGCCTCTTGCATACCCACCACTGGGGACCTGGCCAGCAACCCAGGCATGTGCCCTGACTGGGAATCACACTTCAACTCTTTGGTTCACAGTCCGGTGCTCAATCCACTGAACCACTCAAGCCAGGGCTGGAGTATTGGTTTTAGATCTGTGAAATATGCCAGTGGTATTTTAATCCATGAATCTATGGATTGCTTTGGGTAGTATGGGTATTTTAATGATGTTAATTCTTCTACTCCATAAACAGAGTATATATGCTTTCATTTATTTGTATCTTCCTCTATTTCTCTCTTCAGTGTTCAATAGTTTTCTGAGTACAGGTCTTTTACTTCCTTGGTTAAATTTATTCCTATATAATTTATTTTTCTTGTTGCTATAGTAAATGGAATTTTTCCCCTAGTTTCTCTTTCTGATAGTTCATTGGTGTACAAAAATGCCATCTATTTCTGAATATTAACTTTGTATCCCATTGCTTTGACAAATTCACCTATTAAATCAAGTAGTTTTTTTTGGTGGAGAGTATAGGGTTTTCTATGTACACTATCATGTTGTCTGAAAACAGTAACAGTTTTACTTCTTCCTTCCAAATTTGAACACCTTTTATTTCCTTTTCTTGTCTGAGAGTTGTGGCTAGAATTTCCAGTACTATGTTGAATAAAAATGGTGAGAATGGACACCCTTGTCTTGTTCCTGATCTCAAGGGAAAAGCTTTTAGTTTTTGCCCATTGAGTATGATGATGGCAATAGGTTTCTCATATATGGCCCTTATGATGTTGAGGTATGCTCCCTCTATTCCCACTTCGCTAATTGTTATCATAAATGGGGCTTGGATTTTATGAAATACTTTTTCAGTATTTATTGGTATGGTCGTGTGTTTTTTGTCCTTCATTTTGTTTATGTGGTGTGTAACACATAGTGCTTTCTTTTTAAAAATGACCAAAAAAAATATCAACTGTCTTAAAACTTTACAATATGAATTAATTACAACTATGACACAAGGCTAGAAGAGAATAAAGCTTATGTAACCAAAGTCTATAATATCATGAAAGACAAGATGGGGTGTCATTTAGAATATTATTACAAAGCACTTACCTTAAAAACCTGAAAAACATGTTTTAGAATAGGAAATGTTTAGGCTATTTATATCACAGAATTATTTGGGCTGAAAATATTAAAATATCTTTAGGAATTCTTACCTTGAGATATATGAGATTTCAAGGAATGGGTAGATAATTAAATATTCAAAATTTTGTTATTTGTTTTATAGAGAATCCACAGCTTCCCTCAGATTCTCTTTAAAAAGGTAAGAATTTGCATTTGGCAAATATGATGATTGTTGTTCTTCCTCGGATCTTTCCTGACTTATTCCTGCTAAATCTGGCCTCCCTCCTAAGGGCAGTTCCCTCCTCTCAACAGCTGTCCTGCATTGTAATTATTGACCTGCCTGTGTTCCTATTAGAGGCTGAACACAAGTGAAAATTGTATGCATTTCTGTAGCCTTATCTAATCCAGTGACTAATACATACTAGGGTGGGAATGAATGTTTATTCAATCAATAAATGAACAGAAACAAAGATAGTAATTGACAACTGAAGGAGACAGTATAAAATATCTGAAAAGAACTGAACGTCTTTCTCCCTAAAGAAAAAAATGGTAAGCAAAATGATTTTGAAAATGTTACCACGCACTATAGCAAGTTTCTTGGGATATTTTAGAAAATGCTTGGTCCAACAGGATGAAGTTTAAATCAAGAGGATATTAAACAAATAGCTTCTTCAGCTCATTCTGAAGCTGAGAAAGGCCGGGAAAGGAACACCAGGAAGTAAGAGTAGTGACTCTGGGCAGGTCTGTTCGTTTTGTTCACTTAACTGGGAAAATTACCAAAAGATACACAATGTTTCCAAGTCACCATAAAATGTAGCATTTACACACAATCCCTTTTCCTCCGTTGTGAAATTGGAAAAGTCTGTATTCATGCTGCCTGTCACTGCCAGAATAAATACGCAGAGACAGGGATTGAATTTTTATGAGCGTTTTATTCAGATGGCTGGCAATCTGAGAGGGCAGTGGGTTATGTATGTGAACAGACCATCTTCCCTTGAAGAGAAGCAAATTTATATGGGGAAACATGGGAATTTGGGAGGAGGAAATTCCTAAGGGGAGCACATATGTGCAGACACTCTGTTTCTCTTGGGAGGACAGCTGACAGGGGAGTCACATAGCTTCTTCCCAAAGTAGTTCCCTTTGTTCTAGTGTTACCTGCATTTGTTATTAGCATTCCTTTCTTCCCAGGACACCTATGGTTTATGGCCAGGGAGGCTATGTATTCTCTGGTTAAGGAGCAGAGGTATAAACCATTTGCTCTCCAGTGTTCTTGGTTAAAGGAAATGAAGTCTTGCAATTCACCAGCTGGCTGTAGGTTGCTCAAACTGTTAGGTCTTGTTTGATATTATTGTTTGAGTTTTCCTTTCTACTTGCCCAGGAATTTTTCTAGCTTCTTACTCTCCTGTCTAAGCAGGTCACTAAGAAAAGTGTGCAAGTTGGGACACAGTATAGGAATGGTTTCAGGAAACAAGGTGGAGCTACTGACACTTCTCCTGGGTAGGAATTAGGTCTTCTTACTCATGATATTTGATAAATGTTTGTTGGATTGATAAGGAAATGTTTAAATAGCTTATACTACTAATCCCTTATCATATGAGGCAGCCAGAATAGTTAAAATTTAGTGTTTCATAAAAAAACCTATTTTAGAAAACAAAAGTATTTAACACCACATAAATACTTTTATATGAATTTAATTTTATTTAGAAGTATAAACATTTACAGAACTGTTACTTAATTTTCTATCAACATAGTAGCAGATTTATCCTACTAAAAAGTATTTTCCTCCATTATAGCCTTTTATATGGTAGCTAGAAAAGAAGACCACTAGATGGCTGGAAATGTGGGGCTGCCCAAAGGACATTAGGACTCCATGTTGAGTCCTAATGTCCTTAGGGAGCAATGATCTTTACTTTTACTTTTGTACTATCAAGCAAACCTCTGATTAACTGCCCAATAAAACCTCAATTGATAGTATAAAACATTAAGAATTCTACTCTTTCACACCATTTTAGTTTTATAAGGATTAGGGGGTCTACTGAATCTGATGTCATGGAGATTGTTCCATTTCCTCAGGGTGTTCCACTTTGTTTGCAAGAAGTTCCACTTTGATTTTATCAAGGAAGTCAGAAGTAATGGGTCAGTGGCAGTCCTGTTACGCATGCATGCATACAGGTTATGCATGGAGAGTTACCTTCCCAGATGCCCACACTAGTAGTTACTTACATATGGCAAGCTAAACATGCTCTCTCTCCCATACTTCAGTTTTGTTTATTCAAGTAGGACTATATTAGGGACCATGTTATTAAAATGAACTTTTAATGTGAAATGTTACAGATATATTTTAAAAAGTGTTTGCACTCCCTAAAACAACCATTGAACTTATCTTGGTATTATTAAGTCTCAGGCATGTTCTTTATACTTTTACTAACTCTACGTGGAATTATTTGACATGTTTCTAAACTTTCTATCAGTATCTGTAGTCTTTATTGCTTAGAGGAAAGTCTCCCTGTCTCCTTCACTAATTGTATACCTTCACACTAGATATTTAACCTGTCTGGGTTGTGATTTCCTTTCATAACATGAACAATACAATTCAGGTGATACGAATAACAGGATCATTTCTGAAGTTCCTTTTTGCTCATATACAGTGCCTATATGAAAATACAGAAATTGATCTTTAAAGTATACCTTTATACATTACACTAATACATTTAGTGATAAATGTATTTTTACTAAAATTAATTGTAAAGGCAAACACGTGCAAGGCTGAACATAACATTATGGTAATTTGGTACCAGTAAATGCCACTTTAACTTACATATAACTTTTCTTTCATGCAGGTGAAGACATTTGCACACCTATTCTTTGCATTTATAAAAACAATTGTTCTTTTCATGACTTTTAGAATTGGCAAAATACATACTAGTTCCATTCTAGTTGCTTCAGCACTAGACTCAGATAAATGCAAATTGAAATCCTGACTGTTTACTGGCTACATGAAGTCAGCTCAAATAACTTGTTATGGGGGGATAGTTTTTTGCCATCTTTATAAATACTGCCAAAAAATAATTTATGTCCTTAAACCTGCAAATCAATAAAACTAATACTGTAACAAAATCAATCTAACTCTATTAAATAAACAAAAAAACTTTAAAAAAATGTTTTTCCCTTACCAGAGGATATGCTTATTGAATTTAGAGAGAGTGGAAGGGAGGGAGAAAGGGAGAGAATCATTGATGTGAAAGAGAAACATCATTAAGTTGCCTCTTGTATGTGCCCCAACTGGGGATGGTGCCCACAACCCAAGCATGTGCCCTGACCAGGAATAGAACCATGACTTTTCAGTTTCTGGGACCAGTCTCCAACCAACTGAGCCACGCTGGCCAGAGCAAAATACCTTTTCTAAGGTATTTTGGTTTATATAACAAAATAATAATTAACATTGTTAATATGTTTGATACTAGAAGTCAATTATAGTAAAAAAATGTCATATTAAAGTGACTAAAATTTGTTCTGGCTGTTTTTATACCTGGTAGTTTCTAATTAGCAACATTTGAATATCACTTGCCTAATGAAATCTGATTCCAATTAGTGGCTTTTTAAAATAAAAAAGATATTAACTGAGTATCTCTTGCATATGCATAATCTTAAAATCTCATTTTTTTCCTTTAAGAATAGAAGCTATGATAGTATATATCAAAGATTAATATTTTCCTTATATAAGCTTTTTCAAAAGTAGAATACATCAAAAGAATTTTGTGGGCATATTTCAAAGTTGTCAGAAATTCCCAGATTGCACTTGTTTTGTTTTGCAGGGTTGTTTAATTATGTGTATTTTATATTAATTTAAACTTTCATTTTCTGCTAGGAAGCATTTCAATATGAGGGATGTCCCCCCAAAATCTGGAATTTATTTATAAAATATTGTATATTTTTTCTTGTATATTTAAATTTCAGTCACCTTCCAAGTACTATTTGATACAACACACCTATTGAGATGTTTTTTCCACTGGTCTAAACAGATTTTGAACTCATAGATTTTGATGCCTTTTAGTGCTTCTGTTGGTGTTTTTGCTTCACCTCTTCCATATCAGCAAAATGTTTCACTTTGAGGATGCTTTTTCACTGGGGAAACAAACAAACAAACAAACAAACAAACAAACAAAAAAGGTTGCCTGGGGAGAGATTGGGTGACCGGGGAGGATGGAGCATGGGAGTCCTGCTGTTTTTGATCAAAAACTGCTGAACACTCAATGCAGTGTGGGCAGGTGCGCTCATAAATCACACATCACGAAATGGGCAACTGCATTGAAAGACTCTTCAAAAAAATTATCTGAAGCCGAATGCAGCCTGTCACAACAATGCCAGCTGGTACACTGATACAGATGGGTTCCTAGAACACTCACGTAGCAGGGGAAGCCTGTACTACAAGGGGCCCACCCTCCAGAATGTAATTCCATTTCTCAGGTCCCCCCTCATATATTATTGTGCATTGTTGACAGTAGTTCCAAAATGGTCATCATTCTAAATTCAAACGAAAAGGATATGACAAAGCAAATACTGGTCATCTACTCATAGAAAAGCTACTATAATGTTTTTCTACATTCTACATAGAATAAATAAATAAGATTTCTACCCTAATAATCTCTAGGTAGTCATCACAGTCAGGTTGTAGTTATAGTTTCTAATATAAAAAGAACATCATATCTTAGATTAAGTTCTGGAAGGCAGCTTTATTTTTATTTTTTAAGATTTTATTTATTTTTAGAGAGAGGGGAAGGGAAGGAGAAAGAGAGGGAGAGAAACATCAATGTGTATTTGCCTCTCACATGGACCTCACAGGGGACCTGGCCTGCAACCCAGGCCTGTGCCCAATTGGGAATTGAACTAGCAACCCTTTGGTTCGCAGCCCATGCTCAATCCACTGAGCTACACTGGCTGGGGCTGGAAGGCAGCTTTATTTAAAAAAGGAAGACAAAATTAAACTTCTTAGCATATGAAGAAATATTATGCTCATTTTCCTTTCTCACAATATTTTTCAGTTATCATTTCTGCTCCTTCCGTGGTGCTCCCTTGCCAGAAATAACCTGCATCTCCACCTCCTCAATCAACAATCTGTCCACATCTGACTCAAATGTCACTTTGCAATGCCTTTTTCAACAGCCAGGTTGCTGCCTTCAAAGCTAATAGCTTCCCTCTCTATGCTATCCTTCTACCTTACATTTCATCTTTCTTTGCACTTAAAACACTGTTGTAATTAAATTTTTAAAAATTATTTTTAGAGAGGGATAGAAACTGATTGGCTGCCTCTTGCACACCCCCAACTGGGCACTTGGCCAGCAACCCAGGCGTGTGCTCTGACCCAGAATCAAACCTGGGACCTTTGGATTCACAGGCTGGTGCTCAATCCACTGAGACAGGGCTTTTTTCTTTCTTTCTTTAAAAAAAATTTATTAATTCGAGAGAGATACAGTGATTTGTTCTACTCATTTATAAATTCATTGGTTGATTCTTGTATGTGCCCTGACCACGGATCAAACCCACAACCTTGGGGTATTGGGATGATGCTCTAACCAACTGAGTTACCAGGTCAGAGCTGTAACTAATTTTTAAATGAGTCTCTCATGTGAGTGTGAAGGCACTGTTTTTGAAGGCAGTATCTATGTCTTGTGGTTTTCTTCCCCCTCTCCTCCACCCTGACTCAAACCCTGGTACATGGTAGAAGTTCAGGATTTTTCTTTGAACTGACTTTTTTGACAATGAGATATACTTTGAGCCTGATTTTAAATTAGGACATTTTATGTTAAATGGTAGGAAAAGGAATTCCTTAAAGTCTATTTGATGAAGTAAGAGCAAATATCATGTTAATGAGCTGCATTACTGTGGCAAGACAGCATAAATAGCACTGTAAAGGCCTGCAGGTCCTGGACAATGCATTCTGGTTCCTAACTTAACCCAGTACTAGGATAGCAGCTTCACTTACTTCTCCGAGTCTTAGGATAAATTAATCCATTTAATGCCCTGTCTCTGGTGTAATTAAACATAGGGAAATGGATCATTGACAAGGAGGCTTAGTTTTGAAGAAAAGGTGGAGCATGAGAAGTAGGAGAAAGTTTTAAGAGGACTAAGTCTTTAGGCTTCTGTGGACCTCATGTGTTCTTCCTATGGTGGAATAAATCTAACCACTTGAGTTACACAAGGTGAGTTTGGCAGAGATCAGATAGTCCTTCTCCAAGAGGCTTGGTAGTTAGTATTATATCCATCCCAAGAAACAATGCCTCATCCAGCATTATATTCTGCTTTAAAACCAAGATTGAGCGTAAGAAATGGACCTGTACTTGCTGCCACTTCCTTCTGTGTCCTTTGTCTCTTTAGGCCCCTTTACGTTTCCTTTAACCACCTAGTGTATGCATACTACATTTGCACAACCCAGGTCGGGTGAGTAAAATTTCCAGTAACTGTCTGTCTGTAAGGCACATTCAGGGATCATCCGAAACAGGAATATAAATTTCTTTCTGTCCCATGAAAATTAGGATTTCCAGGAACTACAGATAATGATGAAATTTATACCAATCTGCACTAAATAAGAAAAACAAAGACTTTGGGTATGAATTTTCCAGTTACTTTTATTCACTTTTTAGGCATTAAAATGTACTATCATTAAGAAATGATGGAGGGACCCGTCAAGATGGGCCATGTTCACACCAAGACTGTGAAGAAGGTGGCCTGGGTCATCATCGAGAAGCACTACATGTGCCTGGGCAATGACTTCCACACCAACAAGTGCTTGTGCAAGATCACCATTATCCCCAGCAAGAAGCTCGGAAACAAGATAGCACGCTATGTCACACACCTGATGAAATGGTTTTATCCATGTGTCCTTTATACATGTTCCTGAAAAACCTTCCCCCTTTACCCCCATTATCCCCTCTCACCTCCTCACTGGTTACTGTCAGTTTGTTCTTAATTTCAATGTCTCTGGTTATATTGTACTTGTTTGTTTTGTTGATTAGGTTCCACTTAAAGGTGAGATCAGATGGTATTTGTCTTTCACTGCCTGGCTTATTTCACTTAGTATAATGCTCTCCAGTTCCATCGATGCGGTCACAAAGGGTAGGAACTTTCTTCCTTTCTGCTGTGTAGTATTCCATTGTGTAAATGAACCAGTTTTTCAAACCATTCATTTACTGATGGGCACTTAGGTTGCTTCCAGCACTTGGCTATTGTAAATGGTGCTGCTATGAACATTAGGGTGCATAGGTTCTTTTGGATTGGTGTTTCAGGGTTCTTAGGATATAATCCTAGCAGTGGAGTTGCTGGGTCAAAAGGCAGTTCCATTTTTAGTTTTCTGAGGAAATCCCATACTGTTTTCCACAGTAGAAGGCTGCACCAGCCTGCATTCCCACCAACAGTACACTAGTGTTCCCTTTTCTCCACATCCTCTCCAATACATGTTTATGATGGCCATTCTCAATTGTGTGAAATGGTATCTCATTGTGGTTTTAATTTGCATTTCCCTGATGGCTAGTGATGCTGAGCATCTCTTCATAGGTCTCTGGGCCCTCTGTATGTCCTCCTTGGAGAAGTGTCTGTTCAAGTCCTTTGCCTATTTTTTAATTGGGTTGTGTCTTCCCAGTATTGTTGTATGAGTTCTTTATATATTTTGTAAATCAAACCCTTGTCTGAGGCATCACTGGCCAATATTTTCCCATACAGTTGGTTTTTATTTTAACATTTTCTTTAGCTGTGCAGATGTTTATTTTGATGAGATCCCATTTGTTTATCCTTTCCTTTACGTCCCTTGCTCTGGGGGACATATCATTGAAAATATTTCTGC
>PVIA01010074.1:0-54917 GCA_004024845.1 Tonatia bakeri
CTCACATTCCCCCCCTTTAGTTCATGTGTCATAAGTTCTTTAGCTTCTACATTTTCCATGCTATTCTTGCCCTCCCCCTGTCTATTTTCTACCTACCATCTATGCTACTTATTCTCTGTACCTTTACCCCCCTCTCCTCCTCCCACTCCCCTGTTGATAACTCTCCATGTAATCTCCATTTCTGTGGTTCTGTTCCTGTTCTAGTTGTTTGTTTAGTTTCTTTTGGTTTTGTTTTAGGTGTGGTTGTTAATAATTGTGAGTTTGCTGTCATTTTACTATACATATTTTTTTTATCTTCTTTTCTTAGGTAAGTCCCTTTACCATTTCATAAAATAAGGGCTTGGTGATGATGAACTCCTTTAACTTGACCATATCTGAGAAGCACTTTATCTGCCCTTCCATTCTAAATGAAAGCTTTGCTGGATAGAGCAATCTGGGATGTAGGTCCTTGCCTTTCATGACTTGGAATACTTCTTTCCAGCCCCTTCTTGCCTCTTTTGAGGTCTCTTTTGAGAAATCAGCTGACAGTCTGATGGGAACTCCTTTGTAGGTGACTGTCCCCTTATCTCTTGCTGCTTCTAGGATTCTCTCCTTCATTTTTACCTTGGCTAATGTAATTATAATGTGCCTTGGTGTGTTCCTTCTTGGGTCCAACTTCTTTGGGACTTTCTGAGCTTCCTGGACTTCCTGGAAGTCTATTTCCTTTGCCAGAATGGGGAAGTTCTCCTTCATTATGTTTTCAAATAAGTTTTCAATATCTTGCTCTTCCTCTTCCCCTTCCGGTACCCCTATAATTTGGATGTTGGAATGTTTAAAGATGTCCTGGAGGTTCCTAAGCTTCTCCTCATTTTTTTGAATTCTTATTTCTCCATTCTTTTCTGTTTGGTTGTTTCTTTCTTCCTTCTGGTCCACTCTATTGTTTTGAGTCCCAGTTTCCTTCCCATCACTATTGGTTCTCTGTGCATTTTCCTTCATTTCTCTTATCGTAGCCTGCATTTGTTCATCTAATTTGTGACCAAAATCAACCAATTCTGTGAGCTTCCTGATCACCAGTGTTTTGAACTGTGCATCTGATAGGTTGGCTATTTCTCGGTCACTTAAAAGGATGAGTTCTGGGGTTTTGATCTGTTCTTCTGTTTGAGCCATCTCTCTCTCTCTCTCTCTCTTTTTTTTTTGGTCTGGTCTCGCCTGTTACAGTAGGGGGCGGAGACTTAGGTGTTCACCAGGGCGGGGCACCCTGTTGCTGGATTGTATGTGGGGGCAGGGTCGAGAGGGAACAATGGCCGTTGCTCTGTTCTCCCTGGGACCTCAGTCCCTTCTGCTGCTTCCCTCAAGGAAACTAGTCCCCTCTGGTGCCAATTCCCGTGTGGGTGGGGTTGTGCACACCGTGGGACCCTCCAAGGACCTCTCCTGTGAGGCTGGGTATCTCTCCCTGCGCCTCAACTTCCACAGGCGTCCGTGATCAGTGTCCCGAGGCTGTATTTCCCAGCACTGGGATCCTGAGTTGCGCACACTGCCTTGCTTTACAATCGCCGCCTCACTGGGTCTGCTGGGTGCCAGCCCTCTGCTGGGGCCTGCCAGCTGCCGCAAGCACACTCAGGGTCCACTCACTGCGGTCTTGCACTCCCCAGATGCCTTATGCACCCTCGGATGCCTTATGCGCCTGGTCCCAACTCTGCTCTCCACACTGCGACCAGCGCCCAGCTGCCCAACTCCACCCCTCCTACGGGTCTGGATGAACGAGTCTATTTCAACTTCTTGGTTGTCCGACTTCCATTTAAATCAATTTTCTGTCAGTTCTGGATGTTATTCTGTTTCTAAATTGTTGTTGTTCCTATCTTGGTTGTGCGTGGAGGTACGGTGCATCCACCTATGCCTCCATCTTGGCTGGTAAAATGAAGTTTTGATTTCCATTCCTCTGTACTATTTTAAGGAACTTATAGGACATTTACATAAATAATGCCAAATTCAAAGCAGTTTTCTTATTCTTTTTAACTCATAATTTCAGTGGTGTGAAAGGGCCTGCTTTCTCATTCAGGTCTGTATGTTTTTCCTTCTCCATTCCTTATCATTTTATAGTTACATAATGAATAAGCATAAATCACATTATATAATGAGAAATAGACTTAGTTTTTATTTATTTATTTATTTCAAAGGTTTTATTTATTTTACTTTTAGAGAGGGTAAGGGAGGAAGAAAGAGAGGGAGAGAAACATCAAAGGGTGGTTGCCTCTCGTGCGCCCCCCACTGGGGTCCTGACCTGCAACCCAGGCATGTGCCCTGACTGGGAATCAAACCGGCGACCTTTTGGTTCACAAGCGGGCACTCAATCCACTGAGCCACACCAGCCAGGGCAGATTTAGTTCTTTTTAATTGTCGTTGTCCTCTAGATGCCCCAGGTCTAGTGGGCACAGGTAGAGTATATACAGAGTGGGGCAAAGTAGGTTAACTACTGTTCATATGGAACATAATGCAGTAATTAGTAAATAATAATTCAAGAATAAACTCTGTGTTTCACATGCTCACAACGGTAAACCTACTCTTGCCCAACCCTGTATAAACAGGTAACCAAAGCAACTAGCAGAAAGTGCTAAGATTCCTAGGAGAAAAATAAATGAAAACTCAGAATGCCAGGAGGAGGAAGCAATGACATCCCTGGGGAGGACTGAGGAAGACTTCTTGGAAGGGACAGAACTCTGGTCGGGTCTTGAGAGCTACACGGGATTTGAACATTCATAGATGGGCTGGCAGCAGAGGTCCAGCTGATGCAGAGCCACAGGTGTGAAATTGCTGGCTCGGAAGGAGGAGAGAGCCATCAGTGTAGCTGAGGAGTGGTGGAGCAAATATGGATGATGAAGCTAAATTGGGCCAAACCAGAGGGCTTTGATTCCCCCAAGAGGGGCTAGAACAACGGAGGGAACAAGACAAGTGAAGTACGACCACACCTTGGGAATTCTGTCCTTCCTGTGCCTGTAGAGTTGCTTCTCTGAAAGCACATGGGCTGTGTTTCTATCCCATCCCTTTGATGGCTAATCCTGGTCTTGAGGGAGGTGCAGCAAAGACAAGATCAGGTGGGATGGCCGGTTTCACTGAGGCTTTAAATGTTTGTTTGTTTGTTTGTTTGTTTGTGTATGGGAGAGAGGAGAAGGAAGGGAGAAAGAAAGGGAGAAAAACATCAATCTAGTGCCCAACTGGAAACTGAATCCACAACCTAGGTAAGTGCCCTGACTGGGAATCGAACCATTGACCTTTCACTTTGTAGGACCATGCCCAGCCAACTGAGCCACACCAGTCAGGGCAATTTCACTGAGGCCTTAGCATCCAGGCGTCTCCTCTTGTTACGGTCAGTTCCAAAAATGGCATCTATCACTTGTTTCACTGGAAACTCTAGGTCACAGGCAATGCCTCCTCCTCACCCCACTTTCTCTGCCCCAGTCCTCAACCGATACTCTGAATTGCATTTCCTTATTTATTTCTTGGGAGGAACTCCCTTCATATTTGTGATTCAGTTTCTGAGGGCTGGCTTCTATGAACTGGGGAGGCTGAGAAGAAGGAAATGGAAACTGCTGAATCAACCACTTTCTGATAATGGACCTTCTTATCTACCCCCATGATTACAGCACTTATCACATGGTGTTATAATGCATTGTTTATGTAATTTTCTCTTCAAAAAATTTAGACCATGTCCTGTTGACTTCAAATAACATTTATACAATGTCTCATTAGTGGATTTAAACCAAATCCTAGCACATGATGATTATAACATGATGAATTCTTAAATTATATTTTATTGATTATGCTATTACAGTTGTCCTGATTTTCCCCTTTGCCCCAGCCCCCCACCCAGTACTCCTTACTCCCTCAGGCAATCCCCCCGCCTTTGTTTATGTCCGTGGGTCATGAGTATAAGTTCTTTGGCTACTCTATCTCCTATACTGTACTTTACATGCCCATGGCTATTCTGTAACTACCTATTTGTACTTCTGAATCCCTTCACCTCTTCACCTATTCTCCTCCTCCCTCCTCTCATCTGGTAACTTTCTGGTAACTAATTTCTTTTCTCTTGCTTTTAAGAGTCTCTCTTTATCTTTAGCCTTTGGCCTTTTAATAATGATGTGTCTTGGAGTGAGCCTCTTTGCATCCATCACAGTTGGGATTCTCTACACTTCCTGGACTTGCATGTTTATTTCCTTCACCAAATTAGGAAATTTTCTTTCACTGTTTTTTTCAGACAGATTTCCAATTTCTTGCTCTTTTTCTTCTCCTTCTGGCACGCCTACAATGCGAATGTTGGACCTCTTAAAATTGTCCCAGAGGCTGCTTATACTACCCTCATTTTTTTAAATTCTTTTTCCTTCTTGTTGTTCTGCATGGGTGTTTTTTGTTTCCTTATGTTCCAAATCACTGATTTGATTCTCAGCTTCATCCTTTCTACTTTCGTTTCCCTGTAAATTGTTCTTTATTTCAATTAGTGTATCCTTCGTGTCTGACTGTCTTTTTTATGCTGCTGAGGTCCCCACTAAATTCCTTGAGCATCCTCATAGCCAGTGTTTTGACTTCTGCATCTGATAGATTGCTTATCTTCATTTTGTTTAGCTCTCTTTCTGGAGTTTTTATCTGTTCTCTCATTTGGGTCCTGTTTCTTTGTCTCCTTGTTTTGGCTTCCTCCCTGTGTTTATTTCTATGTATAAGGTAGAGCTGCTTTGACTCCGTGTCTTAGTAGTGTGACCTAATGTAGCAGGTGTCCTGTAGGGTCCAGTGGCACAGCCTCCTCTATCACCCAGCTGGGTACTCAAGGTGCACCCTTTGTGTGGGCTGAGTACACCCTCCTCTTGTAGTTGAGCCTTGGTTGCTGTTGGCAGGTCAATGGGAGGGATTTACCCAGGTCAGTCAGCTGCAACAATTGGCTATAACCACTTACCACCAACTTCCACCCTCTGTGGAGGATCAGCTACGAAGGGGCAGTGTGGTGGTGCTATTAGAGCACCACAATGTGGTCTGTAGCTGTCCGCTGGGTGCATTGACCCTGGGGTTTCCTGGGTGGTGCAGGCCAAGGTCATGCCCCATCTGAATGTCACAATGAATTTTTTGACATAATCTCTATTTCTTATAATTTTGCTCTTTTAGTAAAGGTGACTTTTTTAATACAAAATTCTATCTTAGTAATTATATATGTAAAATTTTCCATATCTATCCTAAATCCAGGAAATAGCCCTTTGTCTTACATGTTTTTACTCGAATTGAAAAATAACATATGTAAAGCATGCGCTTATTCTGCAAATGTTGAATGAATAATCTGAGGGCGCCTTAGGATGGCTGAATTGGTTATGAAGGGTCTTAGAAATTTCCTACATGGTAAATTGATGTTCCCAGGTGAAATGATTAGCCCAGGATCACACACATAGAATTGGGCAGTTTTATATTTCACTGTGTGCATGATTTAGCAATGTACTTCCAATGCTAACCACAGTGCCTGACACATAGTGGAGCTGAATAAGTACTTGGTAAATGAATGATTAAATCACTGATTTTACCAACAGTATATAGTGTAGAAGCTATATTCTTCTACTGTAGCTATATATAGTATATGTAGGGCTCAGTAGTATCTGAGGTTTTAGGCATCCACTGGGAGTCTTGGAACGTATCCCTCACTAATAAGGGGTTACCACTGTATTCAGTCACCGACTCTACTGTGTTTTGAAATGAGTGTATCTGCTTCTCACCATTCCCACTGCTGCTGTCTGAGGTCAGGCCCTCATCATTTCTTATCATGGCAACAAGCTGTAAGAGTGTCCTAACAACCAGTTCTTCTTCCAGTTTGCCTCTCTCAACTCTGCCCCATCATCACGCAGCATCCAAAGTGGTTTTGCTAAAGCACAAATCAGTCTCCGTCCCTTTCTGCTGAAACTCCTTCAAATACTCAGCGTTGTTTTCACACGAAATGGAAGCCTCTCATCTGTGACCAGACCTCTGCCTCCCTCTGTGGCCACATTTCCTGCTACCTTCAAACTTCCTGGAAACCAAGACTCAGCCCTCTGCTTCCATGTAATTCCTTAAAAGTGCAGGTCTCTTTTCTCCTTCTTAGGAATGAGGTGTCAACTCAGCCAGGCACAGTTTTCCTTTCTTGTAAATCACAGGATGGAGTGACATATTCTAAGTGTGGGTACATCCCACGGCATTTGCAGAGATTCATATTTAGAAGAAATAAGGAAAACCACTATTTAATTCCCTTAATTTTCTAAGGAAAAGAGAGAAACCCTTGGATACTACTGTTTAAAGACATGCATTATGGGCCCTGACTGATGTGGTTCTCAGTTGGTTGGGCATCATCCCACAAAGCAAAAGGTCACTGGCTCAACTCCTAGTCAGGGCACATGCCTGGGTCATGGGCTTGATCAGGGCACATGTGAGAGGCAACCAATCAATGTTTCTCTCCCTCTCTTTTTCTTCCTTTCCTCTCTCTCCGAAAACAAATAAATAAAAACTTTAAAAAAATACATGCAATATATATCACTAAAAGACATTTTATATCATCATTAGAAAACTTTGGCTGTTAGGCTCTTAACATAAATTTATAATACAGACATTTTCCTTTTTGGATTTACTCTGCAGCCAGAACTCTTTGGTGCCATTGCCAAATCTATGACGATTAGCTGTGTTACTTACCTGTCTATGTTTTAATTGCCTAATGTGGCAGGGGATAATACTAGCAGGATTAAATACATTAGCATCTCTGAAAGAATTAGAGCATCACTGGCTCATAGTAAGTGCTATGTGTTAGTTACTATTATCATTATTACTGAATATTTCCATTAATCTATTTATACATGTTCAAAAGTACATGCCTCTTGTTCTTTGCCTGAATAACCGCACCCCTACATTCTTTTCCTGGCTAATTATCCCTCAAGTCTCAGCTCAATTTATAATAGAGAAAATATAGAACAACCTGAATGGACAACCTAAGTAACAATGGTTAAATATAAATTTTGGTATAAAATTTTGCTATATTCATGCAGTGAAATATCATGCATGCTAATTTTAACTAACTCTTGAGTTTTTAATGACAGGGAAGAATATAAAGTAACAATAATAAGATATTCTAGTTCAAGAAAGACTATTAGTAATAATAATAAAATACAAAACTACAAAATGCTGGGTAATTTTTATTTTTCTTATTTATGATTTCCTATATTTTCTAAATTTTGTATGGTGACCATGTATATTTTATGGAAAACAAAGGAAGCTAATAAAATTTTTACATAAATCAGACATCACATTTTGGGGAAGCCCCAGTCAAAGACCTAAGTGATGCAGAGATAGACAAGCTATCAGATGCAGAGTTCAAAGCACTGGTGGTCAGAACACTCAAAGATTTTACTGAATATGGCAAAAGCATAAGGGAAGAAATGAAGGCTCTACTAAGGAGAATAAAGAAAAATCCATAGGAAACCAACAGTGAAGGAAAGGAAGCTGGGATTCAAATTAATGATTTGGAATATAAGGAGAAATAAACATTCAACTGGAACAAAATGAAGAAAAGAATTCAAGAAAACAAGGAGAGTTTAAGAAGACTCTGGGACATCTCCAAATGTTCCAACATCTGAATCATAAGGATGCCAGAAGGAGAAGGGGAAGAGCAAGAAACTGGAAACTTATTTGAAAAAATAATGAAAGAAAACTTTTCGAATTTGGCAAAGGAAATAGACATACAAGTCCAGGAAGCACAGAGAGTCTCAAACAAGTTGGATCCAAGGAGGTCCACACCAAGACACATTATAATTAAAATGCCAAAGGTTAGGGATAGGAGATAATCTTAAAAGCAGCAAGATTAAAGAAATTAGTTACCTACAGGGGAGTTACCATAAGACTGTCAGCTGATTTCTCAAAAGAAACTTTGCAGGCTAGAAGGGATTGTTAAGAAACATTCACAGTGACGAAAAACAAGGACCTACAACCAAGCTTACTCTATCTGGCAAAGCTATCAATTAGAGTTGAAGGACAGATAAAGTGCTTCCCAGACAAGGTAAAGCTAAAGGAGTTAATCATCACCAAGCCCTTAAATGAAATGTTAAAGAGACTTATTTAGGAAAAAGAAGATCAAAACTATGAACATTAAAATGACGACAAACTCACGACTATCAACAACTGAATCTAAAAAACAAAAACTAACTAAGCAAACAGCCAGAACAGGAACAGAGTCATAGGTATGGAGATCATTTGAAGGGTTATCAGCTGGGAGAGGGAAGAGGGAGAATGGGGGGGAAGGTAAAGGGATTTAGAAGCATAATTGGGTAGGTACAGAATAAACAGGGGGTATTAAGAATAGTATAGCAAATAAAGAAGCCAAAGAACTTACATGCACAACCCATGGACATGAACTAAGGTAGGGATTGCAGGAGGAAAGGGGGGGACCTGGTGGAGGAGGGCAAAAGGGGAAAAACTGGGACAACTGTAACACCATAATCAAGAAAATATACAAAAAATAAATAAATAAAATAAAAAGGAACATAAAAAATAAGTGTCAGGGCCTTTGCAAGGTCATATTGCTGCTGGGGTTGCCAGTGCTGCCTGCAGATTATGGAGGCTGGGTGGACAAAGTGAAAAAACAGGTGTGAAAGTGCTCAGAATGGAGTTATGGGCACAGTGCATGCCAAGGGTATAGAAGGTGAAACCTCCAGATTACCACGAGTGAGAGGAAGTAAACGGTTTCCCTGGAGCGAGAGGGTGAGTGACACACAGAATGCATTTGGGACTTCCTGGAACCATGGTTAATTCCTGCTGTCACTTCTCACACCCCTGAGCTGGAAAGAGTTAAGTCCTAGAACAGTATTCTTTACAATGAAACTACTGGGTATGTGGGTTTCGAGCAGGGAAAGGAGGGGAATTTTCATCTCATCAGGGCTGGGGAATCACATTTTGAACAGAGTTTCAGGATGCCTGGTTTATTCTCACTTCACTTAGCTAAATGGAGCTTTCATCCTGAGTCCCTCTCACCTACCACACCCCATTCCCTTAAAAGTGGTAGTTTGGGCTGCCTCTGGACACTTACTAAACAAGTGTTTATTGAACACCTGCTGTGTACACAGCGATAAGCATAGCATGTTTTCTGCATCAAGGAGCTCACTTTCCAACGTGGGAGGCAAGCAGATATATTACAGTTGATGGGTGGAGGTAGCTCAGGAGCTTTAGGAGTCCAGAGAGATGAGCAAGATTCAGTAGGAGGAGAAGTCAGGGAAGGTTCTCTAGAGAAAATGAGCACTTTTTTGTTGTTGTGCATCTGAGAGGCATTTATGATCATTCTCTATCATTTATTACTTAGACATATCCTCAATGTATAAATCTCGGAGGCCACTGATTTAGCTAAACATACTGGCACAAGCCCTTTGTACTCTTGGTGTGGAATCCCACTCATGTGGCACAGCATTGTTGTTGGGACCTTCATGAACAAAACACGTTTCCTCCATGAGCCAAAGAACAAACCAAGGCTATGAAGCAACAGTCAACAGTCAGACTCGTGGTGTGGCTTCATGCAGACTCATCGCCCATTCTTATCTGTCATCATTCTCCTAATGCCGCCGAGCAGGCATCTTCAAAACCCTCCACAGCTTGAAGATCAGCACACCCCGCTCATGTAGGCAGAGTGCTCCCGGTCAAGGGCTCCTCCGTAGCACACAGTGGGATTTAGACTTGATTTGGAACTGTCCGTCGATAGCCGAGAGATGCTCTGATGTTTTGTTTCTACCTCTGATGTGACATTACTTTATTCCATCTCAGGGACAGTTATTTCTTTCACTGCCAACAACACCGCTAGACTGAGAGCCCTGTTCTGCTCTGCCTTCCCTGACAGAAAAGCAGATGACTTCTAAATTGGGTTGAGTGGAAATGGCATGAAAAGTCAAGTCTGTGTAAATCCCAGGGAACACGGGACACACTGTCTTTCCCTTACAGGAAGGTCATTGATATATGACAATGAAATTCCACCAACCAGGAGAGACCATAAGAGATACGGGCACATGTGATTCTAGGGATCATAGAACATTAAAGCTGGGGGTAGGGGTCCTGGCGAAGATCAGAACATGTAAGGCAAGATTCGCACAAAGAAAAGGATGAGGACAGAGGGGTGGACGAGAGAAGTGCTGTTTGTATGCGTGTGGGGGTGGCGGTGCATATAGGTGGTGGTGGCGGCAGTGACGTGAGGTAGGATGACATTGTACTGTATTAAGTGACCCTGAAGTACTCCAAGATGCTGCTTTGCCCCCCCATCCACCTCTCTCCAGCAGCACCAGACGGCCTGGTTTCCTGTTTTCACTCTCCTTTCTCAGAGTGTGGGGCCGGGTGAGAGGGCGGGTGAGAGTGGTTGAGCTGAGGGTGGTAGAGAGCTTGACGCAGTCATCCTCACCACCCTCACTGGCCTCCTGCCTGTTCCACGGTGTTCCTGGCCGTTGTGAGCTCCCCAAGTCCCCTTCACATAGGCGTCAGGTCTCAGAGCTGAAGCCCTCTCACCCCTCCCACCCCTCCTCTGCCCAAAGCAGCTGCCGAAACGGGCAGGGCTGTCCGTGAACATGAGGAACTCCCTGAGGATGGCTGGGAAACACCTACATGCTTAGATTACACGTTTTACCTGTAACATAGTGAACTCGTTGCTAGGTATATCCAATCCCATGGTTACACCAGAGGGCCGTTCTTTTTTTTCCTTTATTTTTCAATTACAGTTGACATGCAATATTATTTTCTATCAGTTTCAGGTGTACAGCGTAGAGGTTAGACATTTAAATAATCTGCAAAGGTGAAAAGGCGAAGGGAGTAATAAGTACAGACTGGTCGTTACAAAAGAGTCACAGGGATGGAAAGTACAGCACAGGAAACACAGTCGATGATATTGGGATGACTATGCATTGTGTCAGGTAGGTGCTAGATTTTCGAGGGGATCTCTTCATAAGTTACAAAGGAACATTCCTTACCTTGAGTCTTTCAAGCTTGATTCTTACTGTCCAAGCAAACACACTGAAAGCTTTCTCTTTTCTCCTCTCTTCCCTCCTTGTTCTAGGGCAGGCTGGCCCAAACTCCCCCCCTGAAATCAGCCCTAGTAAGATGGTGCCTCGTGTGTGGCCAAGCCCATAGTGGGCAACGGTTTCTCTCTCTGTGGTCACATTCTATATTTGTGACAACGGGTTAGATAGAAAGTGGGTTTTAGAGTCAGAGAAATCGCATTTCCAATCTGGGCACTGCCACTTAAGATCAGGACCTTGAGATGATCAGTGAACTCCCCTCTGCTCTTTCGTCCTTATTGCCTCTGGGCAATAATCACACCCCTGCTCAGGGTCAGGGTAGCATTTGACATTCATTGTCTAAGGCAGCTTGCTCAGTCCCTGGCACACTGTAAATGTTTGATAAGTAGATTACTGTCCTGTGGGGTCCTTCTGCACATTTAATGCTGGACTCTTTACGCCCAAGGAAACCTGTAGGGCACTCAGGTCACTCAGCCCAGCAGAAAGAGGCCCAGGATTGTGACCTGGACTCCTGGCTCCCCCTTCCTTCTTGGGGCCAGGCTTATGGCAACCCTGGAAACACTGACACGAAGCCTCCAGCTTCTGGAGGTGCCAACTACCAAGGGCAGCGTGGTTCTTGTCTACAAGCCCCATCTAGCAGGTGTGAACATTTCATCCTTCCTCTCGGGTTTGCAATTCTCTCCTCAGTCTCTGTCACTGCCTTTGGTGTACCACTTCCCTCTTGGGCACAGCCCATTTCTCCCCTCCCCCTCCTTCTTCTTTCCACTGCGATGACATCGCCCCGGGGAAGAGAAGCTTCTATGAGGGCCTCACTGTCAGCTAGCTTCTGTTTCCTTACTGGCACCATGACATCATCTCCACCCTGGAAATTCCACTTGCCCTCCTGTGCCCCCACCTCTGTCCCAGGCCTCGGAGGTCCTATAAAGAGGAGATCCCAACTCAGTATCAGTACAGAGCACAGTAGGGTTCTGAAGCTTCTGGGTTCTGTCTCAGCTCCGGGAAAGCCTCTTCTCCGCCAAGACCATGAAGCTCTTCGTGACTGTCCTCTCTCTTCTCGTGCTAGGGGCTGCCTTCTGCTCTCCAGTGCTCTCGGCACCAAGTAAGTGTGTCCTTCCAGCTACTACTTCTAGAGCCATGGTGTAGGCAGCGCCCATCTTTCCAGCCGGGGCTGGTCCAACAGTGGCATCTGGGGATGGGATAAAAGGGAGCTGGGAAGATTGTTAAGTAGCTTGTGGTTAAGCATTGTGTCTAATAGACATTTAGGACATTCAAGTTCCTGTCTTCTTAAGAAATAGTACTCAGGAGACTTGTAAAGCAATTTCCTGTCTCTCTCTCTGTGCCTTAGTTTCCCCATCTGTTAAATGAAGGGAGTTAGATGTGTGCTCCGAGACCCAGTTCAGCTCCATGCATGATGCTCCCTTAGGATTCTGTATTCAGAAAAAGACTCCTACTCAGGGTGGGTGGGATTGGATACAAGGGGCCGTATTGGGGGATCTGGTAGCTTCACAGAGATGCCTCTTGAATATCCGTAACTAAAAGCCAAAAGAGCAGCTGCTTGTAGAGCTTTGATCTCACCTGGGCCTTTCTTTCCAGTGGGCTCAGACCCTCCCACCGCCTGCTGCTTCTCCTACACCCAGAGGAAAATTCCTCGTAACTACGTGGTGGATTACTACGAGACCAGCAGCCTTTGCTCCCAGCCAGCCGTCATGTGAGTATCAAACCCTGGGGGGCGAGGGGAAGGGCAGGATTAGCTAAGAGGCTTGTTTGGGGCAGGTGGAGGATCTAACAGCAGGGAGACAGGTCTCAGGGCTGAAGCCCTCCCAGACAGCGTTGAGGAACAGGTTACAAAGTTACCTGTTGAGTCCTGAGAGGGCTGTGTGGGAGTCAAGGGAGGAGATTGGGGGTTCCTGGGGAGGAAATTAGCCAGAGGCTACAAAACCAGGGAGGAGAGAGGGAGAGGGGGAAGGGGAGGGAGAGGAGAGGGGGAGGGGAGGGGGAGGGAGAGATATCACAGGAAACGTGAGCTGATCTCTTAAACCACACTTAGAAAAGCACGTGGAAAAGATATTGCTAGGGGCACTAAGGAATGAATGGAGAGATAGAGAAAAATTGCTCGTAAAACTCATTGGTTCCTAATCTGGGCAACCTGGAGACCACAGCCAACTCCAGGGTGGAAGTTACAAGGAGCCCATTTCCTGTACAACCCCAGAAGGGTCCCGCCACCCACCGGAGCTGTGCAACACGAACTGTGCTCAAGCGGAGGGAGCATCTACCACAGACAAGCTCCCATGCGATTCTCATCCATCTGCTCCTCTTTCCACAGATTCGAAACCAGAAAGAGCAAACACATCTGCGCCAACCCCAGCGAGACCTGGGTCCAGGACTACATAACCGACCTCGAGCTGAGCTGAGCCGACCCCGGAGCAGGGCCAGGTCTCCGGCAAAAGGCTGCCTGAGCCCGACGCCTCTCAGTGAGACGCGCCCTCTCCACGTTTGCCACTCCTCTCAGAAGTCCGAGTGCCTTCTCTTAATTTATTCTTTATTATGTGCTGTGTTATTGTATTTCGTATTACTTCTGTAATTATGTTGGTCTTACCAAAGGACACTTATCCCCTGTGGGGATGGCCCACTATCTCTGCCATTGTGGACATTGGATAATGCAGGTGATTCTGTGTGTTTTCATAATAAAACTAGAAAAAAATAATACAGTTTCTTTGTGTTTTCATTTGGTTTGGTATGAAGGGGATTGCCTGGTATTATGAATAGGGACCCACTACCATTTCCAAACAGAGTGAGAATGAGCAGTTACTGAGGGCTTCACATGGGCTAAGTGCTCCAAAGACAAGATCTCACTTAGTGCTTTCAACAAAGATTTTGACACCCTTATGAAGTAGGGACTCTTACCTCCAATTTTACAGATGAGGAAACCGAGGCACAGAGGCGATGGGACTTGCTCAGCTGGTAGGTCTGTTTGGAGGGCACTGTGAAAGGATGATGCAGAAGGACAGATGTGATGCTACAGTTATCATTTCAACATCTTGTAGAGAAGTTGTGAATAGCAGCAGCCGTACAATGTAGAGGGGAAACGAGGTGGTGCAGAGTCAGAGAAGTGGGCCCCATCACATTAACAGCATATCATTAGGAAAGTCACCTGGCCTCTCTGGGCCTCAACATCCACACCTATAAAGTGGGAGCAACATTATCCACTTCGCAGGGCTGTTATGAAGCAATGGGTAAAGCGCCCATCACAGGGTCTGACATCTGGAAGATCCTCTCTTTCCCTCTCCAAGCTTTCCTTAGCTTTGTCACTTACAATGGGCATAGTGTCTGTTTTCCCAGTGTCATCAAGTGGATCAGAGTAGTTAGTGGACCAGCTCTCTAAAGCCCAAAGCAAAGGTGGAGTGTCCTCACGAGGGCAGAAGAACAGATGCCAGACTTGGTCCTGGAGAGTCGTGGGAGTAACCTCCAGCCATATCTCCTTAATAACCTTTCCATCAGAACTTCCTGTTACATGAGTCAGAACAGGGCTCTGAGGCAGAATTACATGCACCGTCAAGCCTCGATCTACAGAACACAGAACTGTAGTCTATTAAAGCTGGGACGAACCTCTCAGACCATCTATCTCATCCAGCCCTCTCGTATTGTGAAAACTGACTGCCAAGGACTGAAAAGTGATTGCTGAAGGCCACTTAGTGAGAGGTATAGGGCACACTGTGGCCAGGGCCTGCTTGTTTGAGAGATTTTAGGAAGATCTGAAGCAGGAGCCAACACAAGCCATTTGTATGGAAAATCCACTGGAAACAGCTTGGGTGGGCCCACCAGTTGAGTGGGGCTGGGCCTCAGGGAATCACCAGCGCCAGGTGAACAGTGTGAGCCAGGTTGGTAGAGACTTGGATACGGCACCTGCCCACCAGCTCTGTGTGGGGAGGGCTCATCAAAGGAGCAAAGACCTCTGCCAGCACTTCTGTCTGGGGAAAATCTGCCGCTGGAGCTCTCACCCTGATGCCAGACAATTCAGTTCTCCCCAGTATGTTCCTGGTGCTTTTGAGCTGCAGCCCCAGGACCTTTAGGAGGAATGCCTGGGACTGGGGAAGCTCTCTGTCTCTCTCACTCAGCCACAGTCCTCACTGTTTTTACATCCAGAAGTTATAGGGACTTCTCTTCCTGGCACCTGAACTCTAGGCTGGGATGGGGCTGGGGATGCATGGTATGGGACTGGGACCCCTTGCTCCTCAGGGGGGTCCTCCACAGCTGAGATATCCCTACCAATTTTTATCAACCACACATGGGTGTGGGACCAGCCTGTTCTGTTACTTCACTCCTCCTACCAATCTTGATGTGGCTTCTTCTTTAAATCCTTAGTTGTAGAAGTTCCATTCAGCCGGATTTCAGGTGGTTCTGAACAATGGTTATTCTGTGGTTTAGCTATAGTTCTGATGTGGCTGTGGAGAAGGCAAGTACTGCATTTACCTATGCCATCATCTTGACTGAAAGTCCTGACCTCCAGAACTTTGAGAATAAATGCGTGCTATTTTAGGACATCAAGTTTATGGCAATTTGTTACAACAGTAATAGAAAGCTAAAACAAACACCAACTGAAGAGTCACTGACAGCTGCCCCCTCTAGCTCAGTGTGAAAGGGAATGGAACATTCCAGAAGGTGAGACAAACTTCCCTGCAGGAGAAACCCAGGGTGAAGTGGACGCATTCCAAGATCATGGACTATACCGAAGTGAGACATCTCAAGAGGAGGGTCTGCGTCAGCAGCCGAGAAGGAGGGCTGAGGCTTCACCAAGGGTACAAAACCCATCAGCCCTGTCAAGAGGAAGCTTGACTCTTCTCGAGACTCTGAGGGTGGGGGAACCTTGGATTACTATCTGGAAGATTCTACCCTTTCACTTGTCAAATGAAGTCTAGAGCACCGCTGTGGTCTGTCTGTGGTTTTATTACTAGAGAGGGGACAAGATTAGGGCCAGATCCTCCTTCACAATGGAATCTTTTGCACACCCCCCTGCCCCTGAGAAGGGAGGTGCGGAAAAAACTGGGAGAGGGGAACTCCTTTCCACAGAGGGTGCATCACAGAGAAGGCTGCCGGAGACCCGAATACCCTGGGTGAAGAAACGGTTCACCCAGGAGTCCCGTGGTGGGCAATGTGGAACTTCACCTGTTGCACAATAGGAGACTTTGTTTTTTCCTTTCTCTTCTTTTCATAAAACTTCCTTTTTCACCCCAAGGCCAGGGAGCCAGGATCGCCTTACTTGACTTTTCAATGGAGGACTCTCTGGGTTTCTGTGAGGCAGCTAGAGCCAGAACAGGGTGGGGGACAGAAGCTACTGTTCTCGGAGCAGCTGCTGGAAGTCAGGTCTGTGTTTTTCGACTCTCTTGCAGGGTCTGCCTCCCCATTTCCCGTTCCAGAGAGGAGGGAGTCTGTTTCCTCATGTTCTGGTTTATGCAAACTCTCTGTCTTCTCCCTGTCTCGCTCCAACTCAGAATCTTCGGTAACGCTGCCATGACATAGGCAGTTTCCTGTGAGGAAGCCAGGAGCTGAGCAAGCAGAAGCAGGGACCGAGGGTGTGAGTTGAGCTGAGGCTGGTGGAAGAAACCACAGCTCCTCCTGATGACCGGGTCCAGCGGCTGCCCCATGCGACTTTCCATCCTCACCCTTCACAGACCCAAGGGACTTGTCCTCTCTTTCCTCGTTGTCTCTACCTGTTCTCCCTTCTCAACTAACACCTCTCCTCTTGGGTTCCACTGAGTCTAAGCAGATAGAACATGGAAAAGGGTGCAGAAAATGAGACAAAATGGTGACTGCATTTTTCGGACTTTGTAAATGGCGTGGATGAAAAAGGGGCCAGATACTAAACCTGACGACGTCAGGGCAGGCCTGGACGATGGGCCTTACCGACGCAGAGAGCGGAAGTCACCACGTGGGGTGGTCTGCACAGTAAAATTCCTAACTAAAAGTGGGTCACGGTGGGTAGTCACGTCCTAGGCCTGTAGCTTCCTTGACAAAGGTTAACCTTTCCCTTTAAGCGAGCCTGCCTGTTGTCTTCGTGCAACTACGATAACATGCCTTTGCAAGGTCAGAGTGGTTTTCTTTTCCTGACGCGGCAAAGGCTCAGTCACAGCCCCCCAGCACCAGAGTGTGCCTCCCCATCATTGCTTTGCTGTCTACACACCATCTCCACGTGCCGCAGATGGTGAGTGTCCTGTACCCACCGACGTGAAAGAAGTGAGTCTTCCCATTTTCGTTTTTGCCCGATCTCAGAGATTTCCCCACTTGGCTTTCCCCCATCCCTTTCATCTACCACCAATGAATGTCGTGTAACCCTCTTTGCACCGCCTCCTCTGACTCTATAAAATAAGCTGCAAAACTGCCATTGTCAGGGGGGTCTTTCCTCACTCCACTGAGAGTCTGTTTCCCAGCGATTGTCATCAGTTTGCCTCAAACAAAATCATGAAAAGTCTCTGTAAGTGTAGATGTTTTCTACATTGACAACAGTTTCATTTTTACATATTTGATAATTGTGTAAAATATATATGTTTAGAAGAAAAGAGAAAGTTACAAAAAAGGTTTTAGGGGGAGATGGGGGACCCCACCCCTGCTAATAGCTTGATATCATGCACTCAATGGTCTTGAAATTAATCATTTTTGAATAAATAACAGGAGACACCATGTGAAATTTCAAAAGATAGGCAGCGAAAAATAAACCTCCCTCCTATCTCTACACCCAAGTATCCTGTTCTCTTCTCTGGAAGCAATGAATGGCTGCTACCACTCTTTCATAAATTCATTCAGAGATTCAACAACCTTTTAAAAGTGTCAAGAAATGGAACTGCAGAAGCAATACTAAGGATTTCCCCGACCATCAGGGCCTTGGGTTTCCAGCGTTCATCTTAGGGGTGCTTTTATGTGTCAATATTCACAAAGTTCTTGCCAGTTGTGCTCAGGCAGAAAGTTAATGCTGACAAAATTTTAAGTTGCTGAAGCATTGAAAATGCGACTTTCTTTTTCCTTTACTCAATTCCCTACACAAGGGCTTCCTGGGAACATCCTTGGTAAATTTCATAAGACTGCCTATTCCATGTAATGCTTCTAAATTTTAAAGTCACAGACTTGGAGGTACAAAAATGTAACTACTTTTTCCATAATTGAACCCAACTCCCCGGTGTCCATTTCTTTTGGTGGTAGATAATTTAATCAGGCCACGAGGTAAACCAATTCCTTCCTGATGTCTTTTCTCCAGTTGAGAATATTCCATCTTCCTTGTCTCCTTCTCCTATTCTTCCCACAGTCCCTCTGCATTAGCAGAGGCCAAATCGTGTGGGTCTTATAAGGAGTTTGGACTTCTAGCCAACAGGTGGTGGACATGCACTGAAGAATCTTTTTTTTTTTAAGATTTTATTTATTTATTTTTAGAGAGGGAAGGGAGGGAAGGAGAGAGGGGGGGGGAGAGAAACATCAATGTGCGGTTGCTGGGGGACATGGCCTGCAACCTAGGCATGTGCCCTGACTGGGAATCGAACCTGCGATGCCTGGTTCGCAGCCCACACTCAATCCACTGAGCTACACCCGCCAGGGCACACTGAAGAATCTTACATAGTAGAGTGATGTGGTAAGATCTGCGTTTTATAAAAATCACTGTGTCAGCAAGTAAAAGGGTGTGAGTCTGGAGCCTCATTAATAATCTAAGGTAGAAAGGATGAGAACCCTTCTTCCCCAAGGTCAGGGACTTTGAGAATGCAGAGGAAGGCACGGATTCCAAAGACTTTTGGATGTCAGAGAGAAAGGAGTAGGAAGAAAGAAACTGGTTTTTATTTAACGTCTGCACTTACGAAGTTCCATTACCCTAAAACATGCATCGTATATAATGGACTGACGTCTCTCCTGTGCCTCTAAGTTACCAACAATGTATCTGATTTGGGAGAACTGAGCAGAGCGCCACTCACGTCATTTTCTACAGACCCTAAGTCTCTCGAGGAACCCCAGTTGAGAAGGCTGCCTGCTTTCACAACAACTGTGCAAGGCAGGTGGTGTTTGCCTCATACTTATAGATGAGGAAAGTCAAGCTCAGAGAGGCAAATGGTTTTCCCAGGGTCACAGAGGTGGAATTTACACCCAGGCCATGAGTGCTGGTCTGTCCTACAGTTTGCAAACCTTCTTCTTACCATCCTGTGGAGTATGTGTGAGCACATAGCATAGTGACTGACACGTAGGGTATGCACTGTCACTTTTTTCCCTTTGGGGACATACTTGGCAATTAGCAAATGAGAAAGTACCAGTGATTCCCTTAGAAGCTGTTTTGAAATAGCTATCATATATATGTTTTCACTTGCTCCTACCATCAGAATAAAAAGCAAAAAATCACAAATGAAACCAAAGCCAATCCAGCCAGGAGAGGAGGAGGAGGAAGAGTCCGGTGGCGAAAGAGAAGCAGCCCCGGTCCCTGGCTCGGGCAGCATGAAGGGGACACCCCGTGTCCCTCCTCGCTGGGTGTCCGGAGTGTGCCGTTGGGCGGAAGCGGAGCTGCAGGGGAAGATCGGGTCTCCTCACCCCTCGGTTCTTCCAGGCGGGGGGAGTCGGCAGCAGTGAGTCCGACCACTCTGGTGCTGAAGGAGGCAGGTGGAGGAAAATGAGGTAGTAGTGTTTGGTTATATTTTTATACCTTATATTCTAAGCCATATTTAAGTTTTTGTAACTTTGCTTAAAATGCTGACCACTGCATATGACTTAATGTGGTTTCTCATTGAGTGGGGGACTTTGAGTTACTCCGCCTTTTTGCCTCGTTCTCTTGATCAGCCTTTGTACTTGTGGTTCCTCTGCCTGGAACATTCTTTCTTTTACTTAATTGAGCATCTATTTATCTTTGCCTTTTTGCCGTGTTAACTGCTACTCCTCTTTAACATGAGCTCAGCAGCCACACATATCCTCTGAGAAACCTTTGCTGCATCCCGCCCCATTGCGGCTTAGGCACCCCTGCTATGTGACCCTTTTGCTTATCTCTGCCTTAATGTGGATCGCGAAGTGTTGTAATTATCCCTCGACCACGTCCCTGCCATCGATCAGCTGCGCGGTGGCGGAGGGCGGGTGCACGTCTGCCGAGCCCGCACGTGCGTGAGGACGACCAGTGCAGTGCGCGTTGACAGATGAACGATGGAAGTTCTGCAGGGTCTCACATCCCCCGCTCGTTTTCCAGCCTCAATGTGCTGCCCCCTGGTTCTGTCTCGTTGTGTTTTTCAATTGTCGACTTTATTAACATGTTATAGAAACAAATTGCTCTAACATGTGTTCATTGTATTTTGAAAAACAATTTTTAATGCCATGTTGGCATCTTTAGGACTTATTCAGAATGTTGTATTTCTCAATGTTTCTTTTCAGTTGGCTGGAATAAATAGAATTTCATGATTATATTTTTGGCAACTATTAAAAGACTTTTTTCATCCTTCTCTTTGTTATTAAAGATCTTACCAAGCCAAAGTATGCCAAGGAGCATTAGCTTGTTTTCTTTCTAACATAAAATCAATGCCAAAAAAAAAAGTTCTTTATGGCTACTGGTCAGCCTCTGTACCCGTAGTCCGTGTCCTTGATCCTCTTACATTAAAAGGTCCTTCCCCAAAAGTAGGAAAATTTAGATTCTAAGTAAAGGGTTGGAATTTTTAACTCTCATGGAATGGTAAGCAATCAGACTTTCTCTTCTTTGGCCAACCAAGAACAGTTGACCTTGGCTTAGATGTCTCCAAATCTAGAGACCCTGACACAATGTCCACATGCCTCCATCTAGAAGGAGACCGACAGTGGGAGTGCGATCCAGTGAAACTAGCCCTGAACATGTGTGAGGAATAATCAGTACCTGGACAAGGCCAGAAAAGAGAATGGCCAAGCGCCTTACACGGGAGCCTCTGGAGCACCCCTCCCAGCTGTCACTCCTTCGTCACTCTCCCAGAAATATTCTGAGACTGAACACCCCTAAAAAGGGAAAAAATAAGGGTACACTGAGCTACCTCCGCAGGCATTTCTGCTACATTCTTAAGATGCAGAAAACGAAAAGTGCTTTCCTGTTTCATTACTTTTGAAAAGCCTTCATGCCCAAGGCAGTGAAATTGCCCTGTAGTGAGACGGAGCACATGGTGTTCCTAAGATTGAAAAGTCTTTCATCCGTCATTGTAAATATGCAGACAATAAAAGCTTAATCAACAAAATGAACTCTCTGGAGAGCTGCCCCTCTAATGGTTTGCTTGCATATCAGTAATTTCTGCTGAAAGTGCTGTTTAGAACTGATAAACAGTATATTAAATATTGATAGGAATAAATGAAGCAGAACTTGAACCAAACTCAATGTCATAAATAACATTCTTATAATAAAAGTTATATTAAACAGGGTTTAAAAGAAATTAAAGCAGGACTATGAGAAGTAGGATTTGATATAGCATCACATTTCTATACCGATTTTATACCTCATTGGTGACCAATAACCAATTTCAATGACATTCCTTTTGTTTTCATCTGTGATAGTCAAGGATGCTTTTTCCCTTGTAGGGTGCCAAAGCTGATCAAACTGAAAATTTTTTATTTTTGAGCATCAGTTCACTTCTTGCCACAACTTGCTTTTCATTTTTATTTGATTTGTGAGCTGTTGGAATTATGATTTTTTTAATTGCCTTCTACAGAAATGGAAGTTTAGCATAATGCGCACCTTTCCGGTTCTGACCAGCCAGCCATCCAACCGAGGGCTGGTGGACTGTAGCCCACGACCTGTGTTGGTGTGACTCGCGAGCTAAGAATGGTTTTTAGGCTTTTAAAGGTTTTTCTAAAGATCAGAGGAAGAATAACAGTTCATGACCTGTGAAAGTTATATGAAATTTTGATTTCATTGCCCATTGTGAAAATTTTATTGGAACATTGTCACGTTTTTTCCTTTATATAGAATCTGTGCTACCCTGGCCTAGCTGAGGGGCTGCTCCAGCGAGTCTGTGACCTACAAAGTCTAAATACAAAATATGTACACTGGCCCTTTATGGGAGAAGTTTGCCAGCCCCCAATCTAGGTTCTTGGATCAACTGACTTGAGTGCAACCCACGTGCATGCTCTCTCTCTCTCTCTCTCTCTCTCTCTCTCTTTCTTTCTCACTCATACAATTTCCTAATACAACTTCCTCACTTAAGTGGTTATGCTTAATTCCAGAGAGTCGTGCTGTTATATTACAAGTTTGTTCTCAAAGTAGTAACTCTAGTTTTTTTTAATCCTCACCCAAGAATATATTTATTGATTTTAGAGAGAGAGGAAGGGGGAGAAAGAGAAACATCAATGTGAAAGAGAAACATCCGTCAGTTGTCTCCCATACACGCCCTGACTGGGGATCAAACCCACGACCTGGGTATGTGCCCTGACTGGGAATTGCAACTTTTCTGGTGTGCGGGGGCAATGCTCCGACCAACTGAGCCGCCTCATGAGATCAGCTCTAGTTTTTAAATTCCACTCAACAGAAGGCATGCAAAAGAGGTTTCTTCCTTGGTTACTTGGAGATAATGTAATATCAGAATTCCTGGAATACCTCTTCCACACCAAATTCAGATATGCCTCATGTTGAGTAAATATTTCAATCAGATTCTAAAATTGTAGTGTTGATTCATTCCCTGCTTTAAACAAAATTGGACAGAAAGTGTTTCACTAGCATTTTGGGGTGAGCTGGCTAAGGAGGGTACAGTGTTATGTCATGTTACTAGTCCTGCATTTGTCACTAATTTCATTTTGCCTAAATTGTCTTTCATTTCTCTTTTTCTTTTCTGACTTTAATGCTGCAAAGTCATCACAGCAGCAACTGAAAGTACTCTTTTAACCTCGCGAAGAAAATGCGTCGGCGGGATGATGTTTTCCTGACAGACGCTGCAGTTGGCCAATGCGGGCACATGCTTCCTTCCCGCTGCCAAGGTGCAGTCAGTCCACAGTCTTCTCTCCGGTCGCCGACCACGCTGACGGCAGGGCTGTTATTTCCTGTACCTGAGAGTGTCTGAGAAATCTGGATCGCTAATGGTGCCTGCCAAGTTGAATCTGCATGGTTCCTAATACCCTATTTCATTAACATCGAGCACTCCTAAAGATGCTTCGGGATGGAATACAAACCAGAATGTCCTCAGGATCTTTTTTTCCACCCCAGCTGTTCTCCCTGTTCAGCTGGTCTTACGCTTGAGTAATGTTGGTAATCTTCAGATTATTCTTATGCTCATGATTTCAGGTTTTTGTGCCGTGCTGTAGCTCAGACTTACTTTTTACCTTAAGAAAACCCAACAGCAATGTGATTCAAGATTATTTTTTAAGTGTGGGGTGCAAGTGGCCTCATTCATAACTACTTGTAGAACCTGATATATAACCTCATTGCCTTTAGTCTTCTAATTAAAATGACCCAAAAAAACTTGGAACATTAACAATGCGTCTAGGAAGAAGGGGGTTCAGCTCCTGATTTTTAACCAATTGATGTGAATCATCCTGAAATTCCAGACACCTGCCTGTGCTCTGTGGGTTTTACCTGCCGTCTTGGAAGGTTCAAAGCAGTTTCCTTCTGTTGCCGAAGGTTCCAGGGGCCGCAGGAGGGCTTTCACTCCCTCCTCTGTCAGGACCGCTCCCGGCACCAGAGTTGCTCGGGTCGGTGTCGTAGGTTAGCTTTGGCGGCCGAGCCACCCTCGCAGACTCTTCTGCAGAGAGGCAAGGCAGAGGAGCCAAGGTATCTGCCGCAATTCATCTGTGCAACGTTTTGCATTGCCCCAAAGTAACTTGACTTAAGAATATAACTAAGTAGGAACTGTATGGAAAGGCATCCTATTTGCGCCCACTTGTTTGATCTTACCTACCATCTGAATGCCTGTCTGAAGAAGAAGAACCCTTCAGAGTGAAATCGGTAGTGGGCGGCAGCTGTGATGAGGAGGAAAGCAGGCTGATGTCCTGGGACCGGCAGGAAGGGAAAGAAGACAGAAATCTGGACATCACCTTCTCAAAATTAGAAAATGGAGCCTAGACGGCATTTTCTTTTACTTTGCAATAAAACGCCTGCCCTGCTCTGGCCAGAGCAGTTAATGGACGCTAATCTGGGTGACAAAATACTCCCCTCCTAGCAGGAACGGGTCTGGGCACGCTGTTGTGTGACTGTGAGTGGCTCAGAGGTAGCCCACCAAGAGGACAATGGGGCTACGATTCCGTCCAAGCTCCTCCCACCAAGGCTTAGCCCCTCAGGACAGCATCCTCCCAGAGAAGAACCCTCTTTCAAAGGTACCAGGGTCCCTAATTAGGTGGTGGAGGCCCTGAGCGTGCCCCTGGCTTGTCTAGGGAAAGAGGGAGGTTTGGGAGTCGGTACTGGGCCACTTACCTAGGACAGTAGTTAGTCACTCACCACCCTGATTCTGTAGGATTATCGGGAGAATTAAAACAAATCGACTGACTTGAGCACTAATGTATGTCTCCTTCTGCACCACATCTCCCCCGCAGGTCCCTCACAGGCAAGGGAAAGGACTAGAAATGGGAGAGGCCATGAGCTCCGCTGGGAGTAGCAGCCACTTTCCTAGTTTGGCCCCATGGCCTGCCCCTGAGGGCCAGTCTTCAGAAATTACAGGTCCCATTTACACACGCTTTGGAGTTACACCTGGTTTGGGAAGGACAGCCCTGCCACTTAGTAACTATGTCCTTGGGCGAGTTGTTTGACCTCTTCTCTGTGAAATGCAGTAAGTACCTCAGAGGGTTACAGCAGACGGTCACCCAGTACACATAAAGCGTCAGGCTCGGAGCTGGCACAGAGCAGGTGCTCAGGATAAATGGTGCCCTCATTACACTTTTCCTCGGTGTCCTCCTGGGCCTGAATGTCTCCTCATTAGGGTAAGATCACTGGAGTGGGGCCCCAAGGAAGGGGCCGCCACTGTCTGCTTGCAGCACAGGAAGGGATCCTCAGCACCACAGACAGGGACATTATGCTAGGGCTGGGGCCAAAGTCTCAGATGCTGAGCCCTCCTTTGCCTTTTCTGTCCCACACACCCCAGGACTACAGCACTGCCATCGGTAACAGCAGCTCCCCGGACTGGTGGGCTCTGGGAGTGGGTGGGGGGTCAACCTCCACCCCACTCAAAAGTGCATAGTCAAAAAAGCAGCTTGTAGCACTTGCAAAAGCCCTTCCTGGAGAATTATTGCTCTACCATCTAGTCCCTGACTAACTGAGATTTGCTGGAGGAACGCAGGCGTTGTTTGAATGGGAAGTCCTATGAACAAAATGTTGTCACATTAATAAGTCACATAAGAAAAGCCAAATGGTCATTTTCATGGATGCTGAAAGAGTATTTGATAAACCTCAATCTCCTTTTCCTTTCGTTAGTTTATTTGCTTCATTAGATTTCACACATAAGTAGAAATCACATGGTGTTTGTCTTTCACTGCTTGGCTAATTTCACATAGCATTATACTCTCCAGATCCATCCAGACTGTAGCAAAAGGTAGGAGCTCCTTCTTTTTTGTGACCTGTTAGTATTCCATTGTATAAATGTACCACGGTTTTTACATCCACTCATCTACCAATGGGCACGTGGGCTGCTTCCAAATCTTGGCTACTATAAATAACACTGCAATGAACTCAGGGCACACACATTCTTTTGAATTAGTGTTTCAGGTTTCTTTGCATTTATGAGTATTCCAGAAGTGGAATCACTGGGTTCAATCTCCTTTTTTTATCAAAATTATTATTTTTTAAAGATTTTATTTATTTATGTTTGAGAGAGGAGAAGGGAGGGAGACAGAGGGAGAGAAACATCTCTGTGCAAGATATATCAATTGGTTGCCCCCAGCTGAGGACTTAGCTCACAACTCAGACCTGTGCTCTGACTGGGAATCACACCAGTGACCTTTTGGTTTGCAGGCTGGCACTCAGTCCATGGAGCCCCACCAGCCAGGGCTGACCAAAATTATTTTTAAAAAGGAATTTTAAAGGGTACTTCATTAACATCATAAAATATATCTATCCTAATAGTGATTTTTCTAAAAGTCAGAAGCAAGACAAGCAAGTCTGTCCCCACCACTATTACCTAAACTGTATAAGGTCTGATGGCCAATGTGATTAAATAAACCCAAAGTATAATTTTTCAAAAAAATTTTTTCAAAGAGGGATTACAAATGATCATTTTTAGAATGCCAGTCTGGGAGACTGAATCCACAAATCATTGTTTTCAGAAAATTAAGTAAACAGTAGAACTACTAAAAGTTCTGTAAGGCAGCTAGCACAGCAAGTAGATGGCAAGGCCGTGTAAGTAACGAAGGCCAGCAACCGGAGCACTTACCAGACTATGGCGGTAATAACTAGCATCTATTGGCTGCTTTCTATTTAAAAAGCATGGAAAAGATTCTAGATGTATTATCCTAATGCGGTTATAACTCTTAGACAATCCTATTAAATGGAAGAATATATTTTGTAGCTCTTTTTATTACTTACAAATTTCATCTCTTTTTGGTTTTCTTTGATTCTTTTGGCAAACGTTCTGAAAAAATCCAAGCAACAAGCTGGTCTGGGAAACCCCAGCTGTAAAGGTAAATTATAGCAATGCAGTGTGTGGCCAGCAGGTGGAGACAGAGAACACAAAATCTTCAGACTCGGTCCTTTGCCAAAGCTATTTCTCATTCAGTCTGAGGCTGCAGCACCTGGACGTCAGGTTGCATTCATTGTAACACTGGTTCTCAAAACTGGCTGTGCGTTGGAATTATCAGGAGGAGCTTTAAAAGATACAGATTCTGAGGTCAGTGGTTGGGGGAGCAATCTGGGAACGGAGACATTTAAAATCTGCACAATGATCGTAACTGCAGCAAAGTTGGAGGCCTGGAGAACCTGTGGAAAACAGAGACCCAGGCTGTCACAGTTTCCATCCTTTCGAGAACCCGTGCATACTGAAGTGGAGAGGTGTTAAACTTAGTTAAATATGCCATCAGGTCTCATATTAGATTCTAATGAATCAGAGTAACTCCAGGCATCAAATGTTTAAGAAGATCTTATAGAAGAAAATTTTTAATGAATAAAATGCTAACCATAAGCTTAAATTTCACCCCTGGAAATAAAAGCAGATCAGCCGTCCACCCCTGCACTATCCTGTGGGACACAGGAGGGGTTCCCAGTGCTGGCCCAGCAGGTTTCCTCCCCGAGGAGCGCAGCCTGCATGTGGTGTCTGGAGTGGTGTCTGGGTCCGGAAGTTCGCGGTCGTGTGGGGTCATTCCCGTGGCCAGGCGTTAGGAAAACGCTGCTCAGGCGCCTGGCTTCCCAGCCTTGCTGGGGTACGCTCCCCGAGTTTGTTTTCACTTTCATTCCCCAAAGTGCTTCAATTATTTTAATATCAGAGTCATCATAGATTAATTTTATAAATAACATTTATTGATTTTTCATATTATAAAGGTAATGAGTCTTCATTGTGGAACTTTTGGAAAAAAACAGAACGATAAATATGTGTAAGTAAAAATGACTCAAGGTCATCACTATTATTCTGGTGCGTTTCATTTCAGATTTTTTCAGGATCCATGTACATGTGAGTGTGAGTATACACTATACATGTGGATTCACACACACCTGTGTGTGTGTGTGTGCACATGATCGCTCTTCCATACATGATTGCAGGAAATGTGTCTACAAAACTGTGATTGTAACCTACTTTGTAGCCTGCTATTTTACTTAATAATATACCACAAGTTCTAAATATTCTTCTAAAACATGACTTGAATGACTCGATAATAGTCATGGTATCAGTATACCATAATTTAACCAGTCCTTTATTGTTGACCGTTGATTTCCATGAAACTTATTAATAGGTGTTAGAATTTTATTTGGGTGTGTGATGTGAGGTGGAGATGTAACTTTATGTCTCTTCAAGCAGTTAGCCAATTGCCTCTGCTCCATTGATTCCATAATCAAGCCACCCTTTCCCCAGGTTTGACCTGTCTCCTTGCCATGTCTCCTGCCACATTCTCATATTTCCACGGGACTACGTGGGCTCCCTGTCCCGTGATCCCACGCTCCTCTATCCTCGTGCGAGTCTTTAACGGCTGAGCTTCGTTACAGAAAATTCAGCAGCCAGGTGACCAACCAGACAAGATGGGTCCTCGATGGACAGGGCCTCTACATTTTGCTTGGGAATCTCAGAGGCAGCTAATTGTTACTGAACATGTAGTACTGACATTGCAAACAAGCACTTTCTATGCAAGAGGAAATGAATATAAGCTATAAGAGAAAGAAAATAGTTTTTTTTCCATTTTACAAGTGTCCATAAAGTATTTTTTTATAAAGCCATAGAACTACCATCTGGCCACCTTTGTTCTGAGGGGTCCTTGTGGGGATGTCTCTGAGACGGGCAAGTGGAGAGGTCCGCTGAGCAGCCAGGCAGCTGGGGCCAGCGTGCCCGGAAAAACCTGGTGGCCCTACCAGCTTCTGAGCTGTTAGGGTGAATGTCACAGAAAAAAAAAGAGCAATGCCCAGAGGGTCCATTCAATATGACTGGCTTTTCTGAGAAGTATTAAGCTAAAGGCATCAGGAAAGGTATTGAGATGACTAAAATGAGCTTCTGACCCTGCCTCACAAACATAGAAACCTCTGCTTCAAGGAGGGCACAGAACACTCTAGAACTGTGAAAAAGGGAGAACAAATCCAACTGGTCTGGGAGGGAAATCTCATCAATAATCAAAATGTTTCTTGACTGTCTCCCATATACTAGGCAGTTTCACTCACACTCTCTCATTTACTCTTAAAAAAAAAACTATATTATTCTCCCATTCTGTTTTCTTTTTTCCTTCTTTCTTTTTCTTCCTTCCTCCCTCCTTCTTTCTCCCTTCCTCCTTCCCTCCCTCCCTCCCTCCCTTCTTTCCTTCCTTCCTTCCTTCCTTCCTTCCTTCCTTCCTTCCTTCCTTCCTTCCTTCCTTCCTTCCTTCCCCTGCCCCCTCCCCTTCTCTAGATTAGGAAATGAGGCTCAAAAAGACTGAGGAATACACTCACGGTTACCCTGTGGGTAACAGGGCTGGGGGTAGAACACAAATTGCTTGATGCCAAAGTCTAATGCTGGCTTCTGGAAACTTCTAGGAGGGGAGGCTTGAGCTCAGCATTGAAGACTTTGTCGGCCAGCGAGGGGGTGAAGCGGGGCAGCGAACGGTAGCTGGCAGAGGTAACTGCTTGGGCCAGGCTTCGGAAGGGGGCCAGGGTGCAGGGGTTTCAGGTCTGGAAGTGTTTCTCAGACACTGAGTCATGTTTTCGTGGGAAGGGTCCCAGAACAGAGCACAGGGACGCTAGGACACGGCCAACAGAAAGGGAAGGGCTCTGATGATGTGGTGAGCAGTCTTATTTTGCGTTTTATTCTGCTGGCACTGAATTGAGAACAAAAAATGAGAACGCTGACTTAGGAAAAAGGTTAAAGACCAATTTATCTCAAATGAGTCTTGATCAGTGTGAGGACTGCTCTGTCCCCTCCGACCTGCAGGGCACGAGCACGCCTCCCCCACTCAGGCACCCAGGCCCCAGGGAGAGTTACCTGACGTCAGCAACTGCATCCCCAGGGGTGACCGATGCCACAGTAAAATCTGGGCACCATTTCAAGTCTCATTTCCCTGACAGTGTCACCAGACACATTCACTATGTAGTGACACTCATTCAGACTAAACCCATCATCAGGAAAACTGCTGAGTGTAATCCTGAGGTACTCCTGATGCATTTATAAAAATCTGGAAAACAAATCTAGATCTTCATGGAAGCCAGACCTTGAATCCTATCTGAATTTTCTAATAACTCATGAGCTGCTGATTGCATTATTTCTGAAGTTCTGCAAGGGCGAGACTGCTGTTGTTTCCCCAGGCAAACTGCAGTGTGCATGAGTGTGTGCACTCGTGTATAGGGGCAGCCATAGCACAGGGCGTTTCTTTCTTTCTTTTCCTTTCTTTCTTTATTATTATTATTATTTATTTTTAGAGAAAGGGAAAGGCAGAGAGAAAGAGAGGTAGAGAAACATCAATGCGTGGTTGTCTCTTGCACACCCCCTACTGGGGACCTGGCCCACAACCCAGGAATGTACCCTGACTGGGAATTGAACCAGCAACCCATTGGTTCACAGGCTGGTACTCAATCCACTGAACCACACCAGCCAGGTCTTCACAAGGCATTTCTTAGCCCTCTTGACAGCTCAGGAGCCACCTCCTCCTGGGAGCCTTTCTTAACCTGCCTTGTGCCCTTCAAGGTCCATATGGCACCTGGGCCTGGAATAGCTCTGTCATTGCAGGTTTGTCCCCGTATCTCACCCTGCGCACATACACACGCAATGGTGTGACCCTTCCCCAGAAGAACTAGGGAGGTTCACTCACCTTCGTATCCCCAGTACCTGGCGCAATGTTGGACAGGTGGCAGGAGATCAATGAACAATGACTGAGTTGAACTGGACCTTGTAAAAGCCTCTGTTAGAATTATCAGGAGCTGAAAGCTCTGTTTATTCTTGCAGATTCCTTCTCAAGTAGATCACAAACAGCATCCACCCTGCCAGCTCTCGTCTCTGCAACTGGGGAAGACAAACAGAAACACCCCCCACCCACACACCTGTCCCCTGCAGTCCCTCCTCCCAAATGAGCTGCTGCTGAGCTAAGCATCTGCAGGCTGCCCTGGCTCTGCCCACCCTGCCCACCCTGTCCTGCGGTTCTGACTGGCATGGACCCTCCCATCCCTCCCCAGGCTGGCTGGACGCCCTGTGTGCCCATGCTGCCTGGTGGCAGGGTGGGAGGAGCCACCAGTGCCCCCTGGGATGTGGCTTCCAAAGGAGGCAATCGGCTCAGCGCTTCTCAGACTTGAACGTGCTCGGGATCCTCTGGGGCCCTGTTACAACACACATTCTGATCCAGTAGGTCTGGGAGGGGCTGAGATTCTGCCCCCCTAACGAGCTCTGAGATGAAGTCCTATTGTGATCTCTGGCCCATCCCACGACCAGCAAGGGGTGAGGATGCTACCAGTCCTGTCCCAGTTGTTTAAGATGGCAAAGCAGTGCCACCATGGCAAATGACTGCATTTAGTCACTGTCCCTTCTCGTTGAGTCAGCTTCTATAATTTCATGCGTAGGCACTCTCAACAAGCCCCTGAGTCTTCTCTTCTTTTTTTTTTTTTCCTGTACCCCAGCAAGGTACAAAGAACAGTGCCAGCATGCATCACCCCGGACAGTATACTGAAGTGCAAAGGAAACTGGAATAGGTGTGAGGTGACGTTCCTTCCGGTCCCGGCTCCGCAGGCCCCTGGGGCTCTCCGGGCTCTGTTTTCTGACGGATAAATTGGGGTGATGGTGCCCTGCATGGTGGACTGTTTCACGGAGGGGGTGCGTCAAACCGGTTTCTCACTCTGCCTCTTCCAGACTCTGGCTAAGTAACCTAGGAAAAATGATTTGGCTTCTCAGAGCCTCCCTTTACTCACCTGTAAGTTGGAAAGGAAAATATATACACGGGCTATAGAGATATGCGATGCCGGGCATCTATTAGACACAAACGGAGGATCCCTTCTCTCCTCGAAGGGCTGGTGCTGTGGGACTTCAGCGCCCCTTCGCTGTGCGGCCTCCCTGGGCGCCCCGATGCAACCTCGGAGCCCCCAACATTTCATCCCCGCCTTGTCCGGGTCCCACCTTCTTCCCTTATTGATGGCCACCATCTAACATTTCACTTATTCATCTGGTTTACTGTCTTCCTCTGCCACCAGAATGACTGGGCTGTGGACGGGGAAGCAGGGAAAGTGGGACAGGGCACAGGCTCAAGGCCAGGGCTCTGGGTTCAAACCCGGAGCTCACAAACAACTAAGCCAAGTGACTCGAGTCAACGTATCTTAACCTCGGTTTCCCCGTTTGTAAATTACAAGGATAAACATTATCTTGCAAGGTTGTCGTCATCAGTGACTCTCAAGGTATGTCCTTTGGAACATCAGTCCCATGAGCTGTGTTGGAAAGGGTTTCACTGTCAAGTGAGTTTGGCAAATGCGGAATATCACCTCTGCAGCTTGGGATTTTCAAGTAACATTAGACTAAACAAACTGACAAAACTGAAAACGAATTCATTTAACTCTGATTAACACAGTGTTTTTTCAAGCAACAGAACCCTCTTCGCGAGGAACACGCATTAGCGCCCGTGGAGGCAGTGCCCCGAGTAACTCACGTGCAGGCGGCTGCGAGGGTTCAGTGAGATGCCTGCACCGCCCTCCGCGGGGCGGAGCGCCTTCTGCACTCCTTCCCTCAAGTCAGCGATGTTTATGCAAACCTGTCCTCGCTCAGCTACGAAAAACAAACAAACAAACATTTTAGTCTATTGGGACAAGAAACTCCCCATAGAACCGTTGTGGATTCCTTTACGCGAAAGGAGAATCCCGTCAGGTTAGATTAAAGAGGTGTGTACTTTGGAAGCTGAAATATGCCACTTGTGAGCCTAGGTTTGCAGAATGCTCGCCCTGGGACTCCTGGGGGGTGACTGGTCACTGTTGCACCAGCAGGAGGTGGCGAAGGCCGGTAACTTGCCGGAAGTGGCGGAGTCTCAGCTCCTTCCAGTGACCACCCCACCTGCATACACAAACCAGAGCGGGTCCCGTCACTTGGGTTTCTAAATGGCATTACAGGCACTGTGGTGGTGTCCGGAGAAACCGCCCCTGCCCGCACAGGCTGCACTGGGGAATGCCACCCACCCGTGCCCGCCAGACCCCGGGAACCATCTGCCATGTGTTGGCCACATCGTGTAGAACATGCACTCTTACTTAATATTTTATAAAAATCAACTCAGTCTTTTAAACTTAAGTACATATATTTTAAAGAAATGGAAAAAAGTAATACCACTTTTCACCAATGGAAAGTAACCACAAAAAGGTTGTTTTGCAATAAAGCAAAACAATATTATCAAATTCCAGGCAGGCGAAGCTCCTGCGTTGGAGCCCTGTCGTGTCTCTGTCCAGTAAAGAGCCGGGGCCAGGGGAGACTCTTGTCAGGGAGGAAGGGACAGGTCACCCAAGGGTTAGAGGTTATCAGGGCGTTCTAGCACAGCAACAGGCCCCTTAAAGGAATCGGAAAAACTGAAAGATAATTGAAAACTATTTCCTCACTAGAGATCTTTGTTTTTAATGATTTGCCCACCTAGCCCCCAAAATGCCTTCCATACCACACACCTGGGCAGGTGCCATACCGTCTTCCTAGCTCCTGTGGGTGTCCCGCAGGCTGTGGTCACTTGTGCAGCTGGTTTTAAACTCAAGGACAGATGTTTCTACTGTCCACATCTTTCTATTCTTCTTATAGTTCCAAAGTGATTTTTTTCAAGATCCACTATTTCCAGGCAGTATTCCTAATGCCTTTATCATTTATTTACAAAGTGTGTTTCAGGGCTTGTAAAACCATCAGCTTGCCAAAGCTGTGCCTGTTCTGATCTGAAATAGGCCAGGCAGATTAAAAATAGCAAAAAAAAAAAAAAGCCATCAGTGCTGGGGAAGGATAGAAACCAGGCAAAGGCTTAGTGAACTTGAACTCACTCATTTATACAGATGAGGAAACTGAGGCCTGAGAGGAGGGAGGGACTGATGATCAGTGACAGAGTTGGGTTGGACTCCAGGTCCCCGAATCCCTGTTCAATGTCATCTCTCCGCTATGCTCCATCTGAAGTTTGCTCAGGATCCAAGTCACCATTTGCTTTTAGTGTGAGAGGTTTGCCTACTTTGGAATCTGTTTCTAGCTGCAGATCCAGAAAGGAAAATCAGAGACCAATGAAGAAGAGAAAAGGTCCTCTGGCAAATGTTTCTCTTCATGTGTGACCTCACTTCTCTCTCTCCTGATTGGTGGCTCAAGAAGAATCGCAGATCAATGAGCTTCAGCAGAAGGCAGGGACCTCATATCAGCCATTCAACCAATATCTAGAGAGACTCCCCATCTGTTAGTGCACCTGGTCCAGCCACCTCATTTATAGAGGACAGTGAGTACCCAAGAGCAAGTGCACCCCACTAGGCATGGCCCAGCTAGTAAGCAGCAGCACTGGGACTATAAGTTTGCTGGGTCCAAGGCCGTGCTCATTTAACAAAAAGGTTTTTAAAATAAAATTCACTTCCTAACTTGGGCAAGCATCAATGGGACCCTACTTAAAATCCACTTATTCCATCCATTCATTCAACAAATACTTGACTGAGTGGGATATGGCCACACACATTGACAAGGGACACGTGGTATGACCGCTGGCAGCACTAAGGAGCCACCTGAGGTTCGAGGCCGTGAACTGAATGAAGTGTGGGCCAGCAGCGTGGCTGGGCGTTTTTCTCAGACCTCACGCAGCTACGCAGGGTCAGGTGCTAAGTGAGTGGGCAGTCAGATCGAACCGGTTGTGGTTTTGCCAAAGGAGGATGATAAAGGGAGAGAGTTGCAGGTCTACAAGAAAGCGATTAGGATGAATCATGGGATTTAAAAGTAAATTTTATGTTTTAAACATTTTTTAACACTTCACAAAATGAATTTTGAAACCAGGATGTGACCCATGTGTATTCAGGTTGAAATGATAATTTGTCATCTTTCTGCAGCAGCTATCTTACGAGCCTTTGCCTCCACTGGTTCAACTTGTAGATGGAGGAGGTTCGACTTGGTTTAAATTGAGTCAGTCCTCAGCCTGAGAGCCTCGGGACTTTCTTTCCTCCGGAAGAGCCTTTTGAGACAAATCTCAGGGTCAGTCCAAAGCTCAGGAGCTGCAGCTCAGCATGTAAAGCCCTTTAACAGCATTACTTGCATAAGTAAATAGTTGGCTTCCTATTTCAGCAAAGGACTCATTTGTTCTCAAGGCTGCCCTGTGTCCTGGGTGCCCACACGGGCGTGGGAAAACAACGACTCCCCTCCTGACATCGATTGGAAATGGCCAGGGCAGTTTGGACGCTTCAGCCACAAAAACACAATAGCACACTGAAGCCGAAGTACAACCCCATTGCTCCCCCTCTCAGTTTTGTAGTCTGTCCGCCCCCTACTTCATCATAACACTCACTAAGACCCTGGCCTGCTTTCCACTCAGTGTAGGTGCCCATGCAGACCATGCACACTGCCTGGATTTCATTGATGTCAGCCATGGTAATGATTAAGTGAAAACACCCTACCCCATTCAAATGTCTCCCTTTTCCCTGCAGATCCTCATTGTAAGCAAAAGTGCCATGTGCCTTCCAATGTTTCTCCCAGAACTTGTGGCTAGATTGTAGGTGAGACGAAAGGATAGAAAGGAAATCCTTTTGACATGAATCATGCCACACCCTTCCAGCACTTCAGAAGTCAGCCTCCGCCCCACGTAGATGCGGCAGCCCTCAGAAAAACCCGTCACAGATGTTTCACTGCCAAATGAAGGTGTATTACATATTGGTCAAGATGTACACTTCAAATGTGTACTCTTTACTGTACGTCAATTATAATCTAAGGGAAATATTTTTAATGAAGCGGAATTCTAGATCATGTCCTAACTAGCATGGGGTTTAAGGGTGGGGGCTAACGAGAATGCTGTTACTCACTTTAAGATCCCAGGATTCTGGGTTGCCTTAGATAAGCAGACATCAAAACACTGAGGAATGATTGCTCATCCTTGTTTCCCACAGAGAACAAACAATAAAAGGTAAGGGACCCGACCCCCGACTCTCCTCCTCACATTCTCCGTCCTACGAGAGATTTACAAGAAAAGCCCAGGAAATTCCAAGCATGAATACCTCCCCAGATAAGGCAGAAATGGAAGAAAACCAAACTTTTAAAAGTAAGCATTTTGATCTTCATGCAAACATGGAGTTAATCTCAGCAGAGCTAAGCACAATTACACAGATGAATTCATTGTGTGAAATGGTCATTGAGCGTAGAGAATGCCAGTGCCAGTTCAGAGTCCAGGCTCTGCTGGGGTCATACCTGAATCTGCTGAGTTGAGCACATGGAAACCTCGGTGCGCATTCAGGCTTGACCGTTGTTTTTTCATTTATTTCAGAGCTGCCCACTGGGGTGGCTTCAGAAAATGCAAATAGACTGTCTGTGGAGGTGTTTAAAGACCTGTGGGGTTTTGATGCATGTTAAATTGAAAATAAATTGAATAAACATCTGAATTTAAAACAATTGCAAATAAATTGAATAAATATCTTTGGAACTGTGTTTACATGTGTTCATGCTGCTTTTAAGATAATGGTATAATTTTTATAACCCTTTGCCCCTCAGATCAGCTTCTATTTGTACAGAGGATACAAGCATTACACGGAGCGTGATGGCAACCAGTCCTCGCCCCTGCCCCATCCCCAACCCTCCACGAGTCCTGGGTTACTTCTCTCCCGAGTCCAGGCCTCCGCACTGTGCACTGAGGAGTGTGGACCATGTGGGCCCTCTAGTTCTGAGGCTGCAACTCAGGGGAGTTTGGAGACACCACTTCCCCTCAAGGATTTCACTGTAAGCAAATGGAAAATATTTTTACAGTGTAAAATTCACATGACTCTACAGTCTGTTCAGCCGGTACCAAACCCACAAACTTAGGGCCACAGTTGGAAAGAACTGATGTCTTTGTTTTAAATAGCTATTCCTGTTCCAACCAAGAGAAATATTTAAACTCATCAAGTTGTCACTGGCCATGGTGACCCTGCAAAATTCAGCACTACATGGAGGAATCGCTCTGTGTTTGTAATGATAAAATATTTGTACTGAAAGAGTCCTCCGCAAACATGTAGGCCCAGAGAGGTCAAGCAACTTGCCCAAGATCACACAGGCAGCAGGAGGGAATCAGGGACCAAGATGTGGGTCCCTCACTCCCAGGTGCTGGTCAGGAGCTGCTGCTTGTGCCCTGAAGAGTTGGAAGAGCTCACTTGTTGGATTTGTCCTTCCATATCTACCTACACCCTCCACAGGAAATAAAAATGTTGCATTTTATTTTTTAGATTTAGAAGTTGTTGAAATCCACCAGAGAAATGATGAAGCGTCTTTGTTCAGAGCTGCCGCTGCCTCTTCACCAGAAGCTGAGCAACCCAGGAAGCAGGGTGCCCGGACCCTCGGGAGCAGGAGCAGCCTCCACCAGACACGTCTGCGTTGACTTTCTGAGTTTGAATCGGACCAGGGTCCTGGCATGTTGGTGGAGCGAGGGCCACAGAAAACAAGTTGGTATTGGAGTAAAAACACAAAACAGATCTGAATATGTCCCAGTGTCCCCTGACCTTGCATCTTCGGGAAAAGCACTTCCATTTCCAGCATTCTCCAGTGCTTGAGTTGCCACATGCATGAGGTGCCACGCTTCTGCTCAGATGCACTTGGATTCGGGGGCCATGTCTGCTACGTGTCTTCTAGAGCAGGGATCCCCAACCTCTGGCCCGCAGACCAGAACTGGGCCAGGCCTGTTAGGAACCGGGCCTCACAGCAGGAGGAAAGCTTGAATGTAATGTGCTTAAATCATCCCAAAACCATGACCCCAGCCCCCAGCCCCCAGCCCCCAGCTCCCAGCCCCCAGCCCCCTTCTGTGGAAAAACTGTCTTCCATGAAATCTGTCCCTAGTGCCAAAAATGTTGGGGACCGCTATTCTAGAGACAGAGGGCAGGGCCTAGAGGCAAGGAAAGGGACTGTCAGCTGAGAGAAGCTAGCATGGCACGGTGGAAATGACAAGGAGCCCCAAGAGCCAAGTTCCGCTGCTATTGAGCTGTATGACCTCAGGCAGGAAACTTAACATCCTCATCTGTGAGGCGGGGAGAAGCATATCTCCTGTTGAGGGGATTCAAGGAGAAAAGGCCTCTGTAGTTCCCTTTCTCTGCCCCTCTCCTTAGCAGGACCTGTGTTGAGGAATGCTACCATTTACTAGGTGCCAAGGGCTTCTTAGCTCATTGTATCATCAGAGCGGAATGTGTTTTCACAAATGTCAGATGTGGAAAGATATGGTGCCCGAGGTAGGATGTCACTTTGACGCCCAGTTCCCACCCCCCACCCCCGCCCCCAGTGAATCGTCACCATCATTCGTGAAACCGGGACATGGCGTGAGCTTCCCTTGTGCACCCTTGAGCACATTCTGCTGGAGGCAGAAGCTCTTCCATCTTCCCTTTCTCCAGTCCCTGTCCCCACTCTGCGCCTAAGTGTCACCCCTGTCGTTGATGCTTATCCCCAACCCTCTTCAGCAGGAAAAGCAGCTTCCTATACATGAAAGAGGAGGGGCCACACTGGCCTTAGTGAGACACCGTGTCCCCTTCCCAGCTGCCCCTACACAGTCACCCGTAGTCTCCCACCGTCCTCCTGCTGGATGCTGCTGGCCACCAGCAAGGTTCTGGTACCGAAGAAGGCGTCCGTGAGCATTCCTGTGACTCTGCCTCTCACTCAGAGACCTCAGCCAGCCTCAGTTTCCCCACTGGTAAAAAGAGGACCCTGGATGAGGTGCCTCTCAGGGGTCATTCCGGCTAGTATGTGATGGGAGTTACTGTCCATCAGAAAATGTTTCTTTTTCTGGCTCCCAACTGCAACTGGGACTCCTCCACCCTATCTAGGCAGTTCAGACTTTCTTTAAAGAGAGCTTGTTTTAGCAGGTTTTTGAGGCCTATTTCTACTCAGAAGCCAAAAGTATCCCAATGTCCGCAGCTAAAAGCAACAGATCAAAAAGCATCATCTGAACCCAGTCTCTGCTTTGAACCCGATGCCAAGTCTAGGGCTTATCAGCCAGAGTGTGTATGTGAATTACCATATGAAAGAACCCTCTTGGATCATATTTAAAAGAATCCTCTTTTAATTTAGATAAGAAAAGCACCCAGTTCTCCAGAAAACACAAATAAATTCCTCTCTGAATGTCCAAACAGATTTATGCCCACAGAAGGTGTAATTATCTCCTTCTAGAATAAAGGAATCTTCCAGCTATGAGGAAGAGCCAAGAAGCCAGAATGTTCTGCTTGAGACTGCAGCCAGACGACCACAGAAGGTTGTCCGAGTCATTCACTGCACAAGGGTGCTCGGCTTGTTGTGGGTGGAGGGGTTGGAGAGCGGGGGGTGGGGCCTGGCTTAAATCCAGCCTGTGCTCCACCAGCTGAGCCACGTTCTCAGTGATGGATCCCGTGGGTTCAACGGGAGGTGCACCCTTTAGTACCCCAGCAAAGGCATTCAGAAGCTGATCTAATTGCCCCCAGCAAGAGAAATAGGTCTTTCCTCTACTTACAAATACATCATCTTCCAAAGGCTCATGGCGAGAGCGGACTGCAGAAAAGCAGAAGTGAAGGCTGGGTCTTGGGTGGGAGTGATGAGAGGCTCCTCTGGGAGACCATGTGGGTGTCTGGAGGGGGTCACGCTGCCAGTGCCTCCCGGCTGGCTTCCAACGGAGCACAGTTTGGGGAGGAACCCAGGAAGAAACTGCTCTCCACTCTCCCCTTCCTTCACGACCCCTCCTTACGGCTCCACTCGGCCTTCCCTGACCTCCCAGCCCAGGCCAGCATCCCTGTTACAGCTTCCCAGAGCAGTTTTGTTTTTTCTTTACAACTGTCATGTTGCACGTTGCAAAATACGTGTGTAGGTAACGTGATTCCCTTCCACCTCCCCTACTAGACTGCACACTGTGTGAGGGGAGACGGCGTTGGGTTTTGCTCTTGTGTCCCCGGCACAGCAGCTGGGGTACAAAGCAGGAGCTGTGACTGGATGGACACGGTATGAATGAAAGGACCCAGGTCCTGAACTTTGTGCCCCTTCCTGTCAGGCCTGTTTGGACAGAGCAAGTGATATGTGCTCTCTGTGACCTAAGCCCCGTGCCTAGGCCCAGGGGACATAAACTAGAAAAGACATACCCAGCCCTGGTCTGGCATCCAAAATACACTAATAAAAACACAGCTTTCTGCCCTGGCTGGTGTGGCTCAGGTGGTTGGAGTTTCATCCTGTAACGAAAAGATTGCTGGTTCGATTCCCGGGTGCATACAAGAGGCAACCGATCGATGCTTCTCTATTGCACTGATGTTTCTCTCCCTTCCTCTCTCTCTAAAAGCAATGAAAAAATGTCCTTGAGTGAGGATCACACACACACACACACACACAGCTTCCCAATTCACCCCAGGAGATTTGGGCATCTAGGATTTGTATGTTTAATAAGGTTTCCTAGCTAATGCTAAACCACCTGTCAGGTCTGAGAAACCACAGATACTGTAGCAGCAAATATAAGGAGCCTTAGATGCTAAACAGAGAGAGCCCGAGGTCCAACCTGGGCTTTCATGGAAGGCTTTCTTGTGGAAACGATGCCTTGGCCAGGCCTTGGTGGTTGACAAAAGTGAGTGAAGAAAGGAAAGAACGTTCTGCGTCAAGTGAATGAAAATGGAGAAATGGGAGGTTGCATGGGGTGCCCCTGTGGAACAGGGCAGCGGGACTGCATGAAAATGACAACAGTCGGGCTCCTAGCAGTACATCAAGCACAAGCCACTCGCCATTCAGCTGGGCTCCCAGAACCCTTCCGGGTAGGAAACTCACACTTCAACAGCCCACACAGGAGTTTCTCTACACCGCACTTGTGGTGCAGGCCTCCGTTCTATTTGTGTTTGTATTTATGCCACCTCCCCCGCCACCTCTCTCATATTCTCTCTCTAATGAAAGTGGCCTCATCAGTAGCCTTCTAGTCCAGTACCCTGAGGGCAGTATTGCCCCTCCAGGCACCCAGATGGTTTCCAGAGGAGCTTCTGTTCACACCCACCCAAGACCCAGCCTTCACTTCTGCTTTTCTGCTATCTGCTGTAGCCACGAGCCTCTGGGAGATTTGCATTTGTAAGCAGAGGAAAGACCTATTTCTCCTTGTGGGGTGCTGCCTGCTAGCATATGCAGTGTCTTGATAAATAGGCTTGACTTAAGAGTCCCAAACTGTCCTGACTGGCAAAGTGGTGGCAGCATCGGCGGCCAGTGTGCATGGCCGTGCTCATCAACGTGGCAGGAACCAGTCATTTTATTCCATGTAGAAGCAACATCTGAAGCAAAAAGGTCAGGCTCCAGGGGCCTGCACATCATGTTTCACTTTCATCTTTATTGGGCCTAGAATGGGGTTTTGGGGGGTGCGGGCTGCGGTTGGGAATGACACAGGGGATACGTGGATAGGAGGGCAAATCCTCACAGACCCGCCTTCGCTGGAGTGGGAGCAACCCACAGCTGGGTGCTGCAGGTTGCAGGAAGACCTCTCATCCCCACCCCCAGCTCCCTATCTGTCCTGCTCCATCTTTCTGCCTCCTTTGTCCCTGCTCCTTTTCTCCCACCCTTCTGCACAGTTGGCCATGGTCCCCAGCTAGACTGCAGGCTGATGCTTGCTCTTAACTGGACTTTTTAAACTGGGTTTCTCTTCTGAGCCCAACTACTGCCTGGATGGGCTTTCCCAAACCAGCAAATAGACTGCAGAGAGGAAGGGAGAGTCCTCAGTGCATTCTTCGCTCTCTGTGGACCAGGGGGCCTCAGGAACCAACGTGGGTCTGAGAGGTTCTCAGCCTCGGCTCTGAGCTGCAGACACAGGCCTCTTCGGAGCAGTGCCCCGTGCCACAGTTCAGTGCCACCCCACCGAAGCCTGAACTATCTTGTCTGCTGTCCAGTTATAAATTAATCTCTTGTCATCAGTGATTAACTTATTCGAGCCACAGGAGCTGCTGAACCAAAACAGCCCCTTGGGGTGAAAGAGTCTCCAGCTTCGTGCAATGTGTGGATCTGCCTGTGACCCTCATCACTCTGGCCCCTGTGCTGTGTCAGCAAAGGTGCAGAGACTGGCCAGGACAGGGGTCCTGCTCTGGGCTCTGCTGCTCTGGAATGTTCCCCAGGCTCCTCGAAGTGGAGATCCACAAAGCAAAGGTCTAGGGCTTGTTTTCTTAGTGTGTTTGTCTGCAAGGTCGGCTTTAGAAATGGGATTGGGGTGAGTGTATTGTTGGGAGGCATATGTCAGCTGAATAAAACAGCCTGGGGCTGATATGGAAGAATGGGGAGCCAATATTGGAATCTGCCGGATGTTGAGGGGACTTAGGGTCATCTCGTGGAACATCAGCCATCACGGGGAAGAGGCCTGGGAAGTCACCAGTTCCAACTTTCTTCGGACACCAGGGAGGCGGGACTGACGCACTCCAGGTCACACCCTAGAGCTCCTGGGAAGAGGAAGAACGAGTGTCAGGCTGTGTTCTGTGTCGGGTAAAGTCTCGTTTCCTCACCGCCAGGGAGATGGGCAACATACACTCTCTCCAGAAGAAAAGATTCAGCGAATTTTTCCATACGCTGCATCTACCATGTGAAGTTCTTAAAAACAAAATTTCTCTGATTTTTTCTGAAAAAAAAAAAAAAAAAGCTGCCAGATTTGGTCTCCCTTCTTAGTCCTAGGGCTCCTCATAGCAATTTTTAAGTGACATCTTTATTTACCTCTGTGGCTATCCCCCCAAAACCCTTTACCCCAGTCTCACCACGAGAAAAACATCAGATAACCCCTAGCTGAGGGACATTCTACAAAGAACCTGACCAGTGCTGCTCAAAACTGCCGAGGTCGTTGAAAGCAGGGGGTTCTGAGAAACTGCCACAGATCAGAGGAGACAAAGGAGACTGATGATTAAATGCAATGTGTCCTGGACGGGATTCTGGAACAGGAAAAGACCACTGAGGAAAAATTAGTGAAATCTGAATGAGACGTGGAGTCCAGTTAATAGTGACGCAACAGCGCTGGTTCCTGAGCCGGAAGAAATGCACCACGTGTGGCGTGTAAGGTCCGAACAGCAGGGGAAACTGGGTGACGGGTGTACTGGAATTCTGGACTATCTTTGCCACTTTTCTGTAAATTTAAAACTATTTTAAAATAAAGCATTTATTGAAAAAAGTTTTAAATGTTGTCTTCCAATTTCCTTGGACTGGAACCTTTGTCAGATGTTTAATTATGGTGTCCATAGCAAGCTAGGTATGGAATAAAAGTGTGTGAGGGGAGGAGGAGGTGGGGAAGACACTGAGGTACGAAATACAAAAGTGAATGTAACTATCCAGCAACGGACGACTACATAAACCAAATGTGGTGCACACACACACAGTGGAACACTGTCGTCCACACCCAGCAATGAATCGCTGACACATGCTACAGCGTGATGGACCTGGGGAATAATAGCTAAGCAAAAGAAGTCAGACACAGAAAGCCACGTATTGCATGATTCCATTCACGTGAAATGTCTAGAAAAGACAAACCCAAACCCACAGAACAGAAAGCAGATGAGTGGTTACCAGGGACTGGGGATCAGCGGGACGGCGAGTAACTGCCAGTGGGCACAAGGCTTCATTTCAGGGAGAGTAAAAGGTACTGCTGTCAGAGAGTGGTGATGGCTTCACAGCCTTGACTAAAACCACTGAACTGTCCACTTGACAAAGGTGCATTTTACGGTGTGAATTGCATACTAGACTAAAAAAATACAATAAAATGAAAATGTTAAAAAGTAAACACAACCTAATCTGTACCTTCAAGGAGCTCACCATGTGCCGGGGAAACCAGGTGAGTGTAAGCCTTTCTCCGTGTCTGTGACCCTGGGGTCAGGAGCCGTGATGCTCTTGTTCACCACTGATTCCCCGGCACCTGGCACAGGGCTTGGCTCGTCACAGCCTCTCAAGAAGCACTCGATGAAAGGAAGAATGAGTGTGCTACGTCCTATGACAGCTATGGGGTCATGGAAGAGAGGAAAAGGTGTTCAGAAAAACCACAGGCTGTGACATGGACAAGATTTACTGTACCACGACACCATAAAGATTTTAAAAGCCCTGCCAAGTGACTAATCCATGCAATCCTGATCCCCCAAGCCAAGCCCTGCAAAATTGCTTCCTCCTAGCCCACTGCCCACCCCACGTGCCCTGGGACCCCTTTCTTTTGAGCATCCATAAACTCAGCTCTGCTCCACCAGGGAGCCCAGAGTCTAGAGCACAGGTGGCGAACACAAGGCCCACAGGCCGAATCCAGCCCTCTACCTTGTTTTATCTGGCCTGGTACCTCATTTATACCCGGTGGCATTGCTGAGCTCCCTGCCCCTAGTTAAGGAGTCATTACATTTATACAGTCCTAAAATTACATTCGGCCCTTTAAAGGCAACTGTGAGGCTGATGTGGCCCCTGTTGAAAATGAATTTGACACCCCTGCTCTAGAAAAAGGGGGGGTGTGCACACACACCCCAGCGTTTCTGACACAGTGTGCTGAGAGCCAGAACAGAGGCATGCAAAGGAAGTGAGGGCCTGGAAGGAGCTGCTCCCAGGCCTGGGCAGAGGCAGGTCACCAAAGGCTTTCCAGAGGAGGTGACATCATTTCAGCATGAGGGAACTCAAATCATGAGGCATGGATTGATTCTGAAACACAGTTTCTGGGTTGGTATACCTCCACCTATTCGTTTCACAGTTTGTTTTCTTGTTCCTCCTTCCAAACTGGGGAGGGGTGATGGGGTCCGCAAAGCCTTAGATACAGCGATACGTCATTTGTGGTGCTTTGCTTTGCTCTATTGCACTTCACAGATGTTGCCTTTTTTTTTTTTACAAATTGCCAACAAGATTACCACCTGCTTAACTGTGACAGTGGTCAGGAAACAAACCCACACTACCTCCGGGGTGTGACTGCATAGCTTTTAATATCGTCACTGAGGCCCCTGTAAGGCCCCCATGGTAACTCAGCTACTCAAAGCTAAGGGTGGTGAAAAAATGAAAACTGGCTTTGGCTTCCAGAACCAGCCAGAAGGAAGTGAACTTTTTAAAAATCTGGTTTCAAGGACCTCAACACACTGGCGGCTGTGACTGGAAACTGAATGTCATTGACCTGCGAGGGCCTTGGCTGAGCTCTCCATCACCAGTAGCAGCTCAGAGAGAAATGTGCAGAACTAGGCACTGCAATCTTGGCAGGAAGTCAGAGGAGGAAGAGCAAAGGATTTGGGGTCAGACCAAGTTGGGTGTGAAAAATAGCCCAGCAGCTCGCCAGCCGTGTCATTTCAGGACATGGCTTGTGCAAAATCTGGGCCTCGGCTCCCACGCGGGGACATAGTCCCTAGCCCGCTGGATTGCTCTGAGGGCTTTAAAATGTAATGCGTGTGAAGCATTCTGGTCGATGCCGACAAAGAGACTCTTCATAAATGGCAGCTATTATTTTTCATTATTATTATAATTACTGTGATAATGATAGTGACACCTTGTCGATTTGGAGGGTATTTGAAAATAAACTTCTGTCCCCAAATTCTCACTTTCCACTTTAGGAGCCCAAGGCCTGAAAACCTATTCAAAGAACAAACTGAGTTCCGGGTTTTTATCCTGGCTAAATTGTGAATGGGGTTTCTGTACCATTTCCTAATGACTGTCTGTGATGAAACCACAGCACCACTGAAAGTGAATTGGAGACCAGAGGCTCCTGTGCCTTTTCGCCTTGTCTAAAACAGAAAACCAGGAGCCTATGCACCTCAGTGGGTACGCTGAAGACGAGAGGTTTCGTTTCTAAAATATTTCGAACTCTCAAGTGAAATTTGATTTGGTTGTCCATGTCTTATTTAGTCTTCAGCATTGCATAATGCACTACTTTAAAGTAACACCAGGCGGATGTATAACATGGTTCAAACGGAAGAAGGAAAAGAAGGCGCGGGAGGGGCAAGGCACAGGCGCTGGTATTTAAAGAGCACCCAGGTGATTCCAGGGTGCAGCCAGAGGCCCACTGGATGGTGCAAACTCCCTTTGGCACTTAATCCTATACACACCCTTGGTAAAATAGTGAATAGGAAATATCTGCTTTCTTCTGTCTCCTCACAGGTCATCTGGGTTTAATACCATTGCACCAGCCTGACACTTACTGTACTTGATAGATACTGCTGGGTGCCACGTGCTCCTTGTAAGACAATCACTAGGAATGCTGGGAACCACACTGATCAAGGACAAGGCTGTGCATTCATTCGCACACACCCGTTAACGGGGAGGCCCAAGGCCACAGCCCCGTGAGCGTTGCTCTTAAACACTGGATGACTCCCAAGGGATTTCACAGATTTGCGAGACTCTCTAAGCTATTGGTCTGATCACAGACACCACATCCAAAGAAGTAAGTTAAAAAAATGTTTAAAGACTTTTTGAACATCGAGGCATAGTTGCTTCTCTTCAGTGATTCTCGCAATGCCGTTTGCACGTCGTGTCTCAGAGGCTGTCAGTTCTCGGTTTCCTCCTTGCTCGTGTGGCCACTAGATGGCGCGCCTTACAAAACCTTAGACCTGAAGTGGGGCTGCATTCCTCGCGTGCATTGACTAGAAGGGAATCAGAGGTAGGGCTGCCAAATTTAGCAAATAAAAAGGGAAGACTCCCAGTTAAATTTGAATTCCAGATAAACAAATATTGCATGGGACACACTTGTACTAAAAAATTACCTGTTGTTTGTCTGAAATTCAAATTTAACTGGTCGTCCTGTATTTTGCCCCGGGCCCTAAAGTAGCACCATGTTTAGACAGTCTCATACGAATAGTCAGACAATGACATGTTTTGGAAATGTTTGCTCTGTGAGATATCCTGAATTCCTTAGGTCAACACACGGACACACAGAAAAAAGAAAGAGCCTGCATTGTTCAGATTTTCCTCACGACCTCCAAGACATAACGGTCCTGGAGAGGAAGCCGAACCCTGCTCCTCGGGGAGGGAGGGGAAGAACCGAAAATGATTGCAGTGAGTCATCCCCACTCCCCTGCTGAGAGGTTCCCATCCTGGGAACTCTGCCCATCGGCTGGGATTCATTCCACACACCTTACCGAGCAATTTCCGTGAGCCAGGTGCTGCAGATAAAAATACCACATCATTTTGCAAGCGAGGAACCGAGACTCTGAGTTCCCAAGATAACACAGCGAGTGATGCAGCTGAGATTTTCATCGAAGTGGTCTGACTAGAGAAGCCATAATAGAAACTTGATTAAAATGTGGTCCCTACTCTCAAGATTATAATCTAGTGAGGAGAACAGGTCATACATACATACATGCATACATACAGAATGGTACTAGAGGTGAGTAACAGAGAAATCGTGGGGTAAAATCATGGGGACTTAAACCAGTGGTGGGTAGGAAGAGAGCACAAGGTTGCCCAGGAAGGTTTCCCCAGGATAACGAAGTCTGGAAAACAAGGAAGACTCTGCCAGGAAAGGAAGGAAGCGGAGTTTCCGTGGTGAGAGAGAGCGGCAGGTGGGCTCCCACGTGGCCAGCGGATTTAAGAAGTCTGGAAGATGGTGGGAAGGGAGGGTCCGATGCCCATCCAGAGTGGTGAGGGATGGGCTCAGGCACTGACACAGGGCCTTTGATATCACAATGAGAGTTAGATTTTATTCTGAAACTTATGGAGAGTCACTTAAAGGATTTTAAATGCGGGGGTGTAATCTACAACTTGTTCGAGCTTACTTGAGCAGCATCATGGAAAATGGACTGAGGTGGCACAAGGAGAAGCCCTAAAAACACTCAAAACGTCTCCCAAAGCTGCTCCAGTCCGGCCCAGGTGTCCCCCCGGAACATGACACCCTCAGAGCGGCTGGTGCCTGCCTTGTCTCCCCGCAGTCTCCTGGCTTCCTCTTCTTGTCCTCACCTTGTTGGAGCAGGCTGCCATGCAAAAATGCTGAGAAAAGGCCCTTTACAGGTAAAATGTCTGAGTTCTTATAAGCATGGACTTTCTTTTTTCTGCCCTTACTTTCTTGGTCGAGAGAATTCTGGGTTGAAAACTTTTTCTCTGAGAGCTTTGCAGGCATCGATTGCTCCACTGCCTGGTGATGCCTGGCTGACTCTCTTCCCTGTGACCTCAGGTTTGAAGGGGTTATGTCATGCTCCACACCTTCTTGAGCACGGCCCTTCAGGTGTCCTGGCCTCCGAGTGCAGCTTTTGCCCACCTACTCGCTTCCTCTCCCTGGAACTGCCTTGCCCGGCTCCACTCACGGCTGTTTCCTACCCAGCTCTGAGCTCCAATGCCAGCTCTCGGAGAGGCCTTCCCTTACCATGTAGGCAACTAGCACACACTAAACATGCTCAAAAATGTTGTCTGAATTCATTTCAGTAATGATTAGTTCATTCTCTGTAGGATTCTGTGGGAATATTCCAGAAAGGAGTTGGTGTGTCTCACACTCAGTCTCACTCGTTTTCAGTTGGTCATCCCTGTGGAGGGCGGGGGATGAACCTCCAATCCCTCGCTCATCCAGTATGTAAAAATTTATTCAGGTGCTTTATAAGTCTAAATGTGAGAGCAGAACTAATAAATATTCTAGGATAACACACAATGTCTTCATGGCCTTGGAGGATGGCAGATTCTTTTTTTAATGATTGTATGTTTTCCATGACCATTTACGATCCTCATCCTCCCTGCACCTCCACAATCACCACACTATTGTCCGTGCTCACGAGTCCTTTTTCCTTTTTGTTCAATCCCTCCACCCCCTAACTCCCCCACCCAATGACGGATTCTTAAACAGAACACAAAAAGTATTTACCAGTAAAATAAAACAGTAAACTGGACTAGATGAAAATTCACAACTTCTATTCATCAAAAGACACCATTAAGAGTGAAAAGGCAAGTGAGAAAAAACATTTATAATATACAATACACAAAGGACTCATTTTTTAGAACATTTAAATAACTTTCACATTTAATAATAAAAAAAGGGAAACAACCCAGTAGAAACACAGGCAAAAGACCTGAACAGGCGCTGCACATGAGAAGATAGCCAAGTGGCCAGCACACATGAAAACAGCACTCAATTTCACTACTTATCAAAGAAACACAAGGTGAAACACGACGCAATGCCAATACACACTCACCGTCTCAGTGTGTTTCTGCTGCTATAACAAAACACTGTCAACTGAGTGGCTTATACACAACAGAGTCTAAGCACAGATTTGATATCTGGTGAGGACTGAACCGGATCTGATATTCCGGTTCATGGACTGTGCTTTCTAGCGGTAACCTCACATGGTGGAAAGGATCTCTTTGGAGCCTCTTTTGTCAGGCCACTAAACCCATTCCTAAGGCTCTGCTCTCATGACCTCATCCCCTCTTTTTTATGTTATAACAGGCAGTTCATCAACCTATTGCCTATTTAGCCTTGAGATTCGGATTCTGTCCCTCCTTTGGGGCTTTAACATTAAAAGATATTGTAAGAAAATCTCACAGTGTCAAGTGTGCAGATAACTTCTTCAGCAAGGTCTTCCAAGAAAGAGATACGATTAAAGCAAACATGATCTATTCAAAAGTGAGCGGGAAGAAAATACAGATTTGCTGAGAGTTGTCCTTTAGATCATGGCCTGTGGTTACAGTTGTCTAAGAGTCCAGGAAAACCTCAATAATCTACCCTCAAGTCAAAGTTAGCAGAAGAAAGGTAGGAACACAGGGACCAGCAGGAAATAAGATTAAGGACTGGCAGAGACTCCTCCCAAGCACCCCCTGTTATGGCTGGAGCAACAAAGTCAACACTGCCCTTAGAAAGATGCAGCAGGATAATCTGTGAGCAGTGTGCTACAGTGGTTGGAGCTCCTTCAGGACTGTGGAGCCAGGCTGCCTGGGTTTGAATCCCTGCTCTACCACCTAAGAGAAACTTCTTTACTGCGCTCCATGCCTAGTTTTTGCAAAAGGGCAATGATAACAGGTCCCATCTCGTAGGTTTGCTCTAAGGACTAAGCAAGTTAATACACACACACAGCTTTAGAACAGTGTCTGCCCCACAGTAAGGGATGAATCACTGCACATTACTCATAATATGTTTGTTGTTATTATGAGGAAGGGGTAGTTTTGTGAGTCATCCCCACCTGGCCTGTTGTTTTAGATTGTTCTCAGGTAGAGACCAAGAGAGAAGCATGAAACTCAGGACTAAAGGGATGGCCAGGCAGCCGGGCCTATGGCTACGCAATAGCTCTCCCCAGGCAGGGTCTGGTTTCAAAGGTTACAACATGGCAAGATCTGACTCTTGTTACTGTCCATGGTGTTGGCCAGAGGCAAATAAACCAGAATCCCATTAACTTTTTTAAAAATTGAATTTATTGGGGTAACACTGGTTAATAGCGTTAACAGTCAGGTACACAACTCTATAATACGTCATCTGTGTAGTTCATTGTGTGCTCACCACTCAATGTCTAGTCTCCTTCCATCACCATGCATTTCACCCCCTTCACTCCCTTCACCCTCCCTCACCCTCCCTCCCCTCTGATAACCATGGTGCTGTTGTCCGTCTATGAGTTTACTTGTTGGGTTTATTGCTTTTTGCTTTATATCCCACACATGAGTGAAATCATTTGGTTCTTTTCCTTCTCCATCTGACTTACTTCACTTAGTATGAGACTCTAAGATCCATCCATGTTTTTACAACCCATTAACTATTTAAGGGCATCATTTTCCCAAAGAAACCTCAAACCTGGCTCACAATGCTCTACAACAGCGATTTCCAGACCCCTGAACTCACACCAGCGGGAAGAGAGCTGCTAAAACTGTACTGCCCCCAGAAGGGTCCTCTTCTCTGATGTGCACGTCATTTGGTCCACGCAGGACAACAGGCAGGAGAGATTTTCCTGAAGAGACAAGCAGGGGCCACAGAGGGCAAAGGGCAAAGGGGAAGGGAGCCTTCCAGAGGTCAGAACCGGGGAAGACTTGTACTTGCTGCCAGGGCAGGGTGTCCCAGTGATTTCTGGTGAAACAGGACATTGGTCAGGGACTGGTGACCATTGCGAGTTGTTTCCTGTTCTTTCCTTTTCCAAAGGAGAGTTTTTACTGCAGCTCCTCTGTTCTCTCTCCATTCCTGTTTGCTGAGTGCATCAGCGTGACTAAAGGTACTACTTGGCCATGATTAAATTGACTACTACACAGGACCCCAAGAGCTCCATAGCCGAGGGCTAAACATCACCCAGAGAACCAGACTGGATGGAACTGTGGCTGGTCTCTTTTGGGAAAAGAGGTTGACTGTATTTGTGCAGAGAGTTGGTGTTTTTGAAGTTATCCTCATTTTATGGAGATACAGGTGCTGGTGGGTGTTGGATAATTAAAGGGGGTGGACTGCACTGAATCAGTGGGGTTTTTTTATTTTTTTAAGATTTTATTTATTCATTTTTAGAGAGGGAAGGGAGGGAGAAAGAGAGAGAGAGAAACATCAATGTGTGGTTGCTGGGGGACATGGCCTGCAACCTAGGCATGTGCCCTGACTGGGAATCGAACCTGCGATGCCTGGTTTGCAGCCCGCGCTCAATCCACTGAGCTACACCAGCCAGGGCTGAATCAGTGTTTTTGCAACTCAGCATCCACTCACTGTCCTTCTGATAAAATAACTCCACCAAACGTGGTTTGGTTGGCATGGTGGTTCTGCCCCAGATCTAGGGCTGGGTCTTGATTTTCTTCAGCCAGTCCCCTTGTCTTATCCCCTGGAAACCTAAGCAGAGCCATGGAAATTTGGCACAAGTGCCAAGTCTGGGAAAAAAAGAGTTCCTCACACCTCTCTCTCTGTCTCCCTTTGACAGAAATTACTGGAAAGTAGGCCACCCTTCCTCTGGATGGCATCTCATTAGGACGTGAGACTGGCAGTCACCGTGGGATCTGAGGAGGAACTGGCTCTTGGTGACACTGTGTGACTCTAGTCCTCGCCTGGGTCAGTCCCACCTCAGCCCTTTGCAGTTCCCTAGGCCAGACTGTCCCCCTGCGGTTTAAGCCAGTTCCAGTTAGGTTCCCTCACAGCATAAGACGTTCTAACAGGCACCTTAGTAAGGACTGGTGCTTTCATCTTTGAATAATGAAGCTCACTTTTTATCGAGAGCTTTGGGTTTACAAAGCATTCACCTGCACACAGCCGGCCATCGTGCCACCTCCCTGCAGGCTGCAGGCCGGGGGCCTCGCTTCACCACCCTCCCCTTCCCGCAGGAGGAGCCTGGGACGAAGGGATCCCCCTTTTCCTAGACAACCACTGGCGGTTAGTGGAGCTGGCGCTTGGGCCCAGATGCGACTCCAGGAAAAAGCCTCATGTGGCGGCAGGAGCTGCACAGAAGCCGCCACAAAACGTGGCGGGGAACACGCGGCAGACACGCACCCACCCCCGCGCGCTTCCGTCTGGGCCTCAGACTCGCACCCGCGGGGCCCGGGCGGCAAATCCCGAGCCCCACGTCGCTGCTTCTGCGAGGGGGAAACATCTCCGCTGGAGATGTCTCTGGGGCAGTCAAGCGGCAGGTCATTTTGCCTTGTGGTTTCGTTGATTTTATGATGCGGGAGTCTGTGATCTTAGTTGGAAATATTTCTACTTTAAAGAGAGAAACTCGGGGGACTCAGTCGTGTCCATAGGCCAGTCACTCCCAGGGACCTTCTTAATTTAGCGGTTCCTCCCCTGCGCCCCCCGCCCCCCACTTGTCAGCCTTCCTTGCCCGGGCGGGGCTGCGGGGGGTGGGAGGGGGTGGATTTATGACACTGGAGCTCCAGAGCCCGCGCGGAGGAGTAAATTACAAGCGACTGTGCCTCCAGGACGGGGCAACCTCCCCTGTGGTGGTGGCGCTTCAAAGCGTCCAGAAACCCCCCAGGAACAGCCAGGCTCCGCAGGGCTCTGGGCAGCCCTCCCGGGGCTCCCTCACACGTCTGTCCAAGCGTCCCCACCGGTCACACATCTGTCCAAGTGTCCTCCCAGGTCTGCAGGCTTCCCTCCCCGCGGCAGGAGGAGACACTGAGGCTCGGGGAGGCGGAGCTAGCAGGTTTGGGCGCGAACCCGGCCTCAGGGTGTCAGTCTGGAGCTGCGTCTTCCTGCCCTACGTACCCGAAGGGCCGTACTGTGCTGGTCTACCTCTGAATGCCTATTTCCAGCACCAAGTATGGCGATACAGCTGGAACTGAATGAATACCTTTTTGTAATAAAGAGTAGACAATTTTGCTGTCCTATTCTTGATTCCAAATTTGATTCAAACCCACCATAAATTTCCAATCCTTTAGGCCACAATGGGCAAAGAAGTTGAGATGTTCACAGATGTTGGATAGTGTCGGAACTGATTGCTCAGTACCTCGCAGGCCCCAAAATAAAAACCCTTGAGTAAAACTGCTGGGCACTTTACAAAGCTCCTTTACTGACGTCCTGCTGTTCATCTCTGTAACCCACTAGGCTGGCGTAACTATGCCAATCTCAGATTATTAGGAAACAAGACACAGAGAGGTTGGATGATTTGCCAAAGTTACACAGCTGATAAGTGACAAAGCCAGAACTCCAGCCCGGGGCCTTTTGTTCTGAGTCTGGCATTCTTTCTGTGTGTTGTCACTAGAGGTGTATTTCTGTCCCTGACTGCTGAGGGACCCTGGAGGGACCACTGAAGATGGAGGACGCTGAAATCCCGGATGGGAAATCCCAGACTTTGCCTGGGGCGATGGGACGGGGAGGTGAGGGTTGTCTCCATGTTTCTCTCATTTCCTGACGTGCCACGCGCACACCTGCTTCCACGAGGGAGCTGAAGCTTCAAGCCCTCCTTTCTGCAGACCCTCCAGCAGCCCTGGAGAGGGGGTGCCCTCAGTTCATCACACAGGAAAGCCTGAAATGCCCTGAGCTCACGTGTAATAGAAACCTGAGAGAGGCTTTCTGGATTTGACCACAACTTTTAGAGAGTGCCTAACATTGTAAATAATGACTTGTGAAGCTGAATAATAAGCTCTCGATAGTAAACTCCAAATTGCAATTAGTCATGATAAGGAAAGAGTTAGGGTTAGAGTTAGGATTATCATTCTCTTCTGACTGTGGAAACTATTACAAAATCTTTGTCATGCTGATGTCCCAGTGACCCTCTTTTGACTTCTTCACATCTCCTAGGAAGAGACAGACCTTCATGTGGCTGTGTGTGCTGGCTGTGTGCCCTGTGCTGGCCAGAGGGAAGCTTTGCGGGATAAGACCCCCTCTACTGCCAGAATCTCTGGAGCCCAGGGCGGGTTTGCTCTCTTACCACGTCAGCACTCAGGGATCAACTCACCAGGGCCATGTGGGGCGTCTCTAACATGCACCCCAGCTGTTCCGGCTCTGGGGGGTCTGATCCCTAGGACTCTCTGGATGTCAAGTGCTAATGGGGAGCAGGGTCTTGTGCTGCATTTCTCAGGGGTTCTCTGCATGCCTCTTTCCCCTCTCCCTGTAGCTGGGGGCAGGGAAACTGACTCTCACCTACCAAGTTTATGTCCTGAATTACTTCACCATCGTGGGTTTGGAGTTTCAAAATTCTAATGCCTTCTCTGCTCTTGACAGAAAATTCCTTGCCTCCAACTGGGTGTGTGTGGCCGATCTTAAATGGCAGGAGGGTCAAGCAAGAAATAACAGAAATATCAGGGGAACAAAACGGCCAGTTAGCATTGCACAATACTACCTTACTTCCAGCATCGCCATGATTGTTTCTACATCTCAGGCTCGTTATTAACACTCACGGTGCCTCTGTGACATACACCCATAAGAATAATGATATCAGTACCAGCCTCACAGGTGGTTGGGAAGATTACAATGAGGAAAAAGATTTCAAATGCTGGCAAAGAGCAAGTATCATGTAAAATGTTAGCCGTTATTATTATTGTCATAATTTCTTGCAATATTTGTCTTTCCCTTTACGCATGTTACAAGGTAAGGGCAATATTTTAAAAGTTTATTTCCATAGCCCTGGCTGGTGTGGCTCAGTGGGTTGTGCATCGTCCTGCAAACTGGAAGGTCACAGGTTCAATTCCCGATCAGGGCACATGCCTGGGTTGTGGGCCAGGTCCCCCGCTACCCCACCCCTGGTGGAGGCAACCAATTGATGTTTCTCTTCCTCTTCCTCTCTTTCTCCCTTCCTTCCCCTCTCTCTAAAAATAAATAAAATCTTTTTTAAAAATAAAAGTTTATTTCTGTATTTTCAACACATGCCAGGGTCTGGCACATAGTAGGTATTCAGTGTATGTTGAATTTAATTGAATGAACAAACTGTTGTGTTTTGTTCTCTGTCTCTGAACAAAAAAATCAGATTTGGAAAACAAGCTGACAGTGACCAGAGGGGAG
>PVIA01010075.1:0-54941 GCA_004024845.1 Tonatia bakeri
GAATAAGTAGCATAGACAGTAGGTAGAAAATAGACAGGGGGAGGGTAGGAATAGTATGGGACATGTAGACACTAGAGAACTTATGACACATGGACATGAACTAAAGGGGGGAATGAGGGTGGGAGGGGATGGGCAGGGTGGTGGGGAGTGAGGGGGGAAAATGGGCCAACTGTAGGTGCATAATCAATAAAATAAAGAAGAAAAAAAAGAAGTGGTACCTATATACAATGGAATATGACTCCACCATTAAAAAAGAATGAAGTTCTGCCATCTGTCAACAGCATAGATGGACTTAGAGGGTATTGTGCTAAGTGAAATAAGTCAAACAGAGAAAGACATACCAGATGATTTCACTTATACATGCAATCTAGAAAGAAATAAACAATCAAGCAGAATGGAAACTGGATAGAAACCATTTTGATGGTTGCCAGATGGGAGAGGATTTAAGAGTGGGTGAAACAGAGGAAGGGATTAAGAGCTACAAATAGATAATTACAAAATAGTCATGGGGATGTGAAGTATAGAATCAGGAATAGAGTCAATATTGTAATAACAATGTATGGTGTCAAATGTGTACTACTAGATTTATTGGGGTGATCACTTCATAAGTTGTTTAAGTGTCTAATCATTGGGTTGTATAGCTGAAACTAATATAATCTTGTTTATTAACTGTAATTGAAAAATTTAAAAAAAAATGTAAGTTGTGCTAAGGTGCCAATGTTCCAACAACAAAAGTTTTATTTTGAATCCTAAATTCATGCCCATTCGTTTTTAGTATCTTTACTACTAAAAAGGGAAAACTAAATAGAAAAATATTTATACTGGCCAAGCCAACTTCACACCAAATTACCGATAGCCACATTTCCAAGTGGAAAAGCAAGATTCATGCTGGTATTGGCTTTACTGTGAAATTACAGTTCACTTTCCACTAGGTTTTATTTTTTAAGTGCATTAGGAAATTAGCAATAACTTTTTAAGTCATTTTAACATGATCTTTATAATAATCTGAGACTTATAACAAAGAAGCCTCAATAAACTGTTTAGATGACATTACTGATTCACACAAAATCTGAATATTTCCCTATCTCCATCTATTTTCCACATGGGTGTGCTGAACTGTTATCCACATACAGTAGCCCCACAGTACCCTTTATCAAGGATTGAAGTGGCTTAAGTTATTCAATTCTCTACTTTTATGACCATTTGCAATTCTTAAAATTTTTCAGTGTTTATATGAAAAGAAAAAGTAGGGTGCATTATATACATTAACTATTTACTAGTGAGACTTGTTAAATTGAGACCTGCTCAAACCAGATTGGGTGAATGGCAGATGTACAAAAGGACCAAGGAAAAAGCATGTTCCCAATCAGGCCTCTTGTTCCACATAGTTTTGTACAGTAACAGCATTCGTTAGGTTAAAGCCCTGGCTAGTGTAGCTCAGTGGATTGAGTGCCGGCCTGCAAACCAAAGGGTCACTGGTTTGATTCCTAGTCAGGGCACATGCCTGGGTTGCTGGCCAGGTGCCCAGTAGGGGGTGTGTGAGAGGCAACCACACATTGATTTCTCTCTCCCTTTCCCTTTCTAAAAATAGTTCTTTTTAATAAATAAAACCTTTAAAAATGATTAATTTAAATGATGGGGACACTTGCACATATTGGGATCAATAAACTATTAACTAGCTTTCTACTTCTCTGAAATTCTGGCTTAACCATTTTGGAGGGGACTTACCTCCCTTCATTTGGCATGCAGAGACTAGCAAAGGAGTTTTTAGGCCTGATTGCAAGGCTTTACAATTCCCTTGGCACACTGAAGCAGCTGGGCATTGGGAGGATACTATTTTCCTAATTTACAGTAGCACACAAATTTCCCAGAATGTTTGCAAAATGTAACTTCAAAGCAAAAAAAAATTTTCATTTTTATCAATTCAAACATTATAATGTGCAAGGTATGTTTTGGCTTCTGGAATTAGATCAGACACATTCCTTTTGAGGAGCTCACACTTAAGTCAAATCAGGGAGATGACCAGGCAGAGCCCATAGAGAACAACTTGGAGTGTCACTACATCTGCAGTGAAGCTATTGTGTATGGGTGTAGGCAGGCAGGCACTGTAAGGGAGTAATGCAAAAAAGGAAGGCTGACTCGTGAACAGTGAATAGGAAACCATGAAACAGGTGAAGGATGAAGGAAATTCCAGTCAGATGAAACAGCTAAGATTAGAAGATATAGAGATAAAATGTGGCCTTTCAGTGGATCAGCAAAACTAGGTTGGTCTTACATGTTGTCTAGTACCTCCACATGGCAGGAATGAGTGGGACTGGTTACTCACCAGGCAAAGTATTCAAGGCTGGACTGCACCTTCATAGGCAGTGTCCTGCTCCAAGTAGCATTAGACATCACGAACCACTACAATTTCTAAGGACCAAGTACAAGCACCTAGCACAGTGCCTGGCAAAGTTACTTCTTACATTTTCTTTCAAGTCTCTAATTTCAATAGGCAGTGCTCAGCACCCTTACCTAAACTAGGGTGTTGTTAAGCTGTTTAGGTACAGCAAGCTAAAGGGAAGCAGTTTTCGGGGAGTGCTGTGACTGAAATGCTGTGGTACAGGCAAACATAGATCATAGAAAGAAGAGTAAAATGAACTGACACCTCAGGACTGAACAAGGCCCAGGGAAGACAAAACTGAAACACCAGGTTGTAGATGAAATGTCGAGTTTAAATTTAGGAGGAATGATCACAGGCAATGACTAATCCCAGAAAACCGTCATAGGAGTGCGCTGCAGTTAAAGTGAAGGTCAAGGTAAGCTTAAAAATTAGAGGACAATGAGACTAGGTAATGAAACTGATCCCACACAATGGAATAGAGTGAGTTCTGGGTGTCAAAATTCTCAGTGAGTGTGGGATATACAATCTGGATCTGGGTCCAGATTACTAAGAATTAAGAGTGTAGTCTGGCTGGAGTATTTAAAGCAGAAAGCTAGTGTTTTTTTTTGGGGGGGGGCGGGGAGGCTGGGAGTGCACAGGACATCCCATCCCTAGTGACAGATGTCTGGGGGTTAAACTAATGTGATTTGAGAAATAATAACAAAAGCAGAGTCCTTTAAAGGAAAGTGGGTTTCATTGAAAGGCATTTCCTAAACTTAACTCAGTCCTGAATTGCTTTCATGATGTTAACAGCATTCATGTATTGCCTATTTCTTTAGATTACATGTTTTCTTTAAATATTAAATGTTATGTCAAAAAACATTTAACAAAATGTTTGTATATCACAGAAATCGGGTACCAACAGCTGTATACAGCACTGTAGTGATGCACACTCTGCAGAGCCTGAATCAAAGGAAGGCAGTTAAGCCAACTGCTTTCCTCTCCCAACACCAAGTTAGAATCAGTCTCTTTACTTTTTTTTTCTCCCTTAAAAATAGATTTTTTCAAATTAATTCTATAGAGGGAACCATTGATGTAAGAAACATCGACCACCTGCCACGTGCCAACTAGAGACAAAACCCACTACCCAAGCATGTGCCCTGACCAGGAATCAAAACCTGAAACCTTTGTTTGTGGGATGCTCAAGTGAGCCACACAGGCCAGGGCCTAGCCACTCTTCTTCATCCCTCTTTATATGTCCATGCTTCCAAAGTGGGCTGACTCCCAAATCCTAATATTTTCTCACTGCCTACTCTATACTTCCTGAACTGCAGTCATTAAGGAAATTCACCAGTTGCTGCTTGCTTTAGTCAGCTGGGCACAGATGCTCACTGGTTTGTCCTCTTTGGCTGAAATTTTATCAAGGAATATAATACCCATTCATCCAGGTTTGAAGAAAAGCACATGACCATAAACAACTCACAATTCATCTCTAAAATTCAAGTTCAAATATCTGACTATTCAAGACTCGTCTAGATTGATTAACTCAAATCTCCAATTAATCCTGGTTTATTATTTCAGGCTACTACCAGTCCCAATAAAGAATACCTTTTATATTTCCCTTAGAATTTTGCATATTCAGCCCACCTTAGCTCTTAGAACTTTATAGTAAAGCTCAAAGGATATTTTAAGTGGGAAAATAGAAGAACAAAGAGACATGACACTACTTTCTTTGAATAATATTCCACATTTGAAAAGTTTACTGAAAACTTTTATTGTAATCAAAGTGACATAACGGGGTTGTAATGAATTCAGCAAATCATTCTGCTGATATTTTAGAACTGATACCAGCTTTTGCCAGGCAATTAAAAAATTCAAATGTGAAAATTTCACAGTACAGTAAACTCCACCCCAACTAATTAATGGTGGTTAAAAATAATAGATCCTAGCAAAACTTCTCATGTTACATGGTCACAACTCACAATTCTGTACAAAAGTTCGTGTTATAAAGCTCTGATGTAAAAATCAAATAATCAAGCAGCAATATTTTAAGTGCAGCACAGGGTCTTCCATATCATTATTTACAAGGCTTGAATCTCTTTACATTATAACAAAATTTAATACAGATGACTTAGTAATTAAGTCAATTTTTAAAATCTGTCCTACACAGTGACAGATTTCACTTTTTGGTCATCTTTCTCCTTCTCCTTTTCTTTATCCTTGCTCTTCTTTGATTTCTTTTTCTTGTGTTTGTGTTTCTGGCTTTTTTCCAATTCTGCTTCAGGACCTGCATGTTTCTTATGCTTCTTATGTTTTTTATGTTTCTTGTGCTTTTTCTTTTCCTTCTTTTTCTTCTTCTTCTTGCTGTCCTGACTTTCTGCAGAGCTGGCACTGCTACTGTGGCTTCGAGTTTGGCTTCCAGAAGGGCTGTGACTCCTACTTGGACTAACACTAGGACTGCTCTGACTCTGGCTCCTGTTGATGCCTACCTGGTTGGCTGCAGCTGTGTCTGGGCTCTCTTTTACTTTCTCCATGACTTTATCTTTCAGTTCCTTAGAAACTTTTCCTGAGGAATCTTCCTCTTTTACTGATGCATTGCTTTCACTGTCACTTTCATTATAATCTGGTTCAAAAGCAGCTTCATCAGTTTCTCTAGTTAAGTCGGAGGAAAGGCGAGAGGAGTGACTTAACTGGGTTTTTGGCTTGGTAGCATTCTTGTCAATTTGCCCAGTAACCTGCTCTTTCTCAGTTGTTGGGTCTGGTGGGTTAAGTATATAAAGTAATTTACTGCCACTTGACTCTTTATTGTTCCTCATTTCTAACACATGTTTCTCACGATCTTTACAAGGATTTTTATCTATGCATTTTGTCTCTTCACTTAAGCGTTTAGCATCATGAGGGGGTTTATGGTCATAAGGTTTTTTGTCTTTTGAGGGACTAGAATTACTTTTTTTTGAATCTCCTGTTCCTTTTTTAGGCAAATCTCTCTCCTCCCTTGGCTTAGTTTTCTGTCCAGATGCAGAATCTTTACTCTGAGAAGGAGAGTCTTTTTTTCTTAATTCATTCCTTTCATCTCTACGTTTGGAACCTGAGTGTTCTCTGCTCTCATAGTCTGTTTTTTTGTCTCTATTAGGAGTGAAGTCTTTATTTGAGGAAGCTCGAGTGGAATCATGCTTATCTGAAGTTCTAGTCTCTTTGGAAGATTGAGATAAACTTTTAAAATTTCCTTGTTCATTCAGACGGTCCAAATTACTATCTTTCTCTGGCTGAGTATTGCTCTTCCTCTTTTCAGGGTTTTCCTTTTCCAATACTAAATGATCTCTGTCTTTGGTTTTCCCCTTTTCACTAGATACAGTGTTTTTTGAACTTTTGACTTCATGCTGTATAATTTCATGGCTCACTTCCTTGGTGACTTTCTGAACTTTCTCTGATGTCTCACTTTCTTTTTCAGTATATTTGACTGTATTTGATGGTTTAGTGCTAACATTTTTTATAACACTGGTAGGTTTTCCTACAGTTGATATAGGCTGTGTGGCTTTAACATCTTCTTCTTCAGATTCAAAGTCATCTTTATCCCATTTGGACTGAGGAACCTGAATCATAATAATGACATCTTCAGCAGGAGCTGTATTGTCATTATTATATTCTTCCATAGTTTTGATGACAGTTCTCTTTGTATCTGTTTTTTCTTCAGATTTTCTCACAGGACTGCCTCCAGTTGAACTTGTACTAAAAAGAAATTAAGATATTAATAAATAACACTACTAAACACTAACATAAAAAGGCTTACACATGATATTTAACTTTCAAAAGCAATTATTTTGCTCTAGTAAGATATATAAATGATTTAAGTAAATGACTCCACAAAAACAATGTGACTCATCCTCAAAATCTACTTACATTAACAATCCCCTTTCTTAAAGGTAAGAGTACACCAGCCTAATTCCCAACATCAATGCACATTGTTAATGAACATATTCCACTTTAACAAAAACTACCAGCATGGATAAAATTAAAGAAAATTCTCTCCCAAAACCACCACCTACACCCTCCTACCACCCATATCAGATACCTGGTATAGTCCACAAGAGTGGAGCTGGATCCTTCAGTTCCAGTTACTTTTCGTCTAACCTTTCCTTTGACTTTTTCTTGTTTGACTTTGCCGGATGTTGACTCCAATTTTTCAGAGGGTTCTTTTGTATTAGGTACACTTTCTGTACTTCCAATTTTTTTACCAGTTTCTCTGTTGAGCTTGATTTTTTTGGTTGGGGCTGTTGATGATGAAGCTTTGTCTTTTTCTGGGGTCCTGTCCAACTTTTCAATATCAAGTTCCATTTTGCGTTTTGGCGACGGTTTCACTATTTCAGTAACTTCCAGTTTAGAGATTTTCATTGAAGATGACTCAAAATCTTTATCTACACCCCTTTCTTCAGTTTTTCTCTTTCTTTTTTCTCCCTTGCTGTCAAGTGACTTACTTTTCTCATTAGGCTTCTTGGTCTTATCTTCCTTACTAGTTAGCTTTTCTGATTTGACATCTTTGGGGTAGTCCTTCTTCACTTTTTCCTCTTTGATGGGTTTTGTTTCTTGGTGTTCTTTTGCTGACTTAGAGTGAGCTTTCCTGGGGGTGCCAACGGTCTTTTCTTCTTTCTGAGAGGAAGATGATGGTTTAGCACTGTCAGCCTTCGGAGTCTCCTCTTTGGCTTTTTTAAGTGGAGGCTCAGATCGAGGAGACTTTTCACGCTCCCCCTCCAGCTTTTCTTGGGGTCCCCTAGCAGGTCTTACAACAGTTTCTTTTTTGGATGCAGCAGAGCCATCGTTTTTTCGTTTGGTCTTGTCACCTTTTGCTTTTAGTTTATCTTTTTCTCTTTTGTCTTTTTCAGACACTGACTTGAAAGTGATGGATTCTGCATCCATTGGTTCATCTCTAACTGGTGTAGCATCATCTCTACTTGGGAGAACAAATAATGAGTCTGTTTTATTCTCTTCACCACTTGTAGGTTCTCTTGATTTCCTAGAAGTTTCTAATAACTCTGGGTTTAGAAAGCCTTCACTCTCTTCCCCCTTTCTTCTCCTCCTATGTTTCTTATGTTTACTTCCTTTAGCATCTCCTGGAGCATTGTCACTGTCCTTCTCTTTTGACTTTGTACTGTCCTTCTGATTATGACTGTCTCTTGTTGAAAGCTTTTCTGGGTAGTTGCCACCTATGGTCCGACTTCTATGACTCTGTCCACCAGAATAATCTTCTCTGCGGCCTCTTGTGAAGGGAGAATTCCTGATATTAAGTGGTAAAAATCTCTCTGGAGAAAAGTTCTCTCTATTTGCTGATGGTCTAGCCTGTGCTCCAGCAGCATAACCTTTGTAATACTTTTCATACCACTCTCTGTATTTTCTCTCCCATTCTCGGTAACGTTCTTTTTCAAATGGGTCTCTAAAGTCAACACTCCTTCCATAATAAGCTTTTATGTCATAAGGTGGTGGAACTTCTCTGTATCGATTAAAATATTCACGTTCTGTTTCTCCTTGAGGTACAGTACGTTTATTAGGAGACTGTCCCCTAAATGCTTGAGGAGATCTTGATCGTGAATGATACCGCCTATATGGGGGTGACCTCGACCTAGATCGATGATATCCATGAGATCTAGACCGTGAACGGTAATTTCGACTCTTGCCTCTGCCTCTTCTGGGGTATGGAGGTGATCGTGAATAGGAACGCGAGTGTGAGCGGCTAAATGATCGAGAATAAGAACGGGACCGCGTTGAACCAGATCTTGATTTAGAGTAAGTATAAGAACTTCTTGAATATGAGGAACCACTATAAGGAGATTTAGACCTAAAAACAAAAACAAAACAATAGTTGATAGTTGAGAAATACATACAAATGAAAGTATAGACCTCAAATTCTAGCATGCTTCTCCTCACAGTTCCATCTTTCTTTATATTAAGTTTTATCTTGGATGATTGAAGAGGCAAAGGGGCCTCTACTGAAATGCAATAAAGTACACAAAGGTCAGATCACTCACTTGTTACAAAACAAAATTGAAATCTTAACAATTACAGTGAAGTGCATTAATGTGCCGTGAGTTATATGAGCTAATTAACTTTTTAAAAAATGCCAATTAAATTAAAATTTTACTTCCTATCTGCTTATCTGAGTAATTTTTTTTTGTCTTAGCTAATAGTCTAGCTTTGAAAGAAATCACATTTTAACTGTAAGCCTAAAAAAAAGTATTTTAAACAAACTTCCAGGGAATTTTTATAATTTACTTTTTCTATCAATGAAGCAACTTATATTCTACCACACATCATAATTACACAGGTTAATGTTCCAGCAAGAAGCTGTAGCCTTAAGTAACAGGTTCCTCAGAAATGTGCTTTAGCTATACCCCTATTTCTTTCCTTCCACAAACATTTCCCAATTACTTCACACTATAAATAACTTTGAGGGACAAGGGCACTTTAATCCCCATAACTGCTAATTCTACACAATAGAATTAACACTGAGACATTATTTCAAAAAAAAAAAAAAAAAAAGAAAAAAAAAAAGGATACTGGGAAATAAGCTGCATCTCCATCTCTATATATCTGGACCGAATCAGAAAAACTCCATTAAGTGCAGTATTATTTATATCCATAGCTAATCCCTGGATATGCAAAGTCCCATTTGTAATTCTGTTGTGAAGGCTTGCAAAACACTAACCTGGAAAATGAGCGCCTACGCTCCTTTTGAATCTTTTTGTATTCCATCAATTCCTTAGCAAAATCATTTGTAAACTCATCTAGCTTGGACTTTTTCTTTTCCCTAGTAAAATAAAGTTAAAGAGTGAAAGTTAACAAAAACCATTTAAGAAAACTAACAAGACAAATGTAATTAGATCATGAATGAAATGAATGAAATTGCCATTAGTTTTCCACTTTAAAACTATAAGTAACTAGGTATCCCTGAGGAAGTTGCTTTTATGGCTTTGGTTCAATTTCTAGGTGATTTTTCTTGTACTAATTGGAAACACTGGAAAATGCTTCCAAAGATACCTGCATCAGAAAATGAAAGTATATAATAATTTCAAATTAAAACACTTACTCTTCTTTTAGCCGTCGTTGCTCTCTATAGAATTCTTCCCTGGACAGAGGTGGTGCTTGTGTTGTTGGGATGGTATTTGAATGAGCGGTCTGCACTCCTGATGATACCCAAGGTGTTGATAAATTGGCTGGTGCTGGAGGAAACCCTGGGGGAGGGACACTATATCCAGCAGGTGGTGGCTGGCCAGGAGGAAACTGAGGAGAAAACTGTGGTGGAGGAACACCTGGAGGGAGAGGCAGTGTATGTGGAGGAGGTGGATACAAAGGAGGGGGTGGCACAGGCACAAAAACTGGAGTAGCTGGTAGTGACGGGCCTTGAGTTCTCTGTGATCTTTCGCTGTGGTGTCGTCCACGGTTTATACTTCTGGGGAAATAAATTCCAAGATATTATTCCTTCAAACCAAAATCATCTGAGACAAGTAAGCTTTTCTTTTCTATCCATACTTACTTCAAACTTACAAACAATGGGTTAGAGTAAGAACAAGTAAGTATAAGAACACTGATATTATTTATACATACCATAATTTATATGTAAAAATAATTATAAAGGTCACCCAGGGACTGAGATGATATGTTACAAGTTTACAGGCCTTTTCTATTTGGCAAGGCTATATTTAAAAGTTACTTTTGTGAAGTTCAGATTTATTATCACTCTGTAATAATCTCATTACTTCCTTATCTGTTGTTTAAAGGAACTAACTAGCTGATAGGTTACTGTCTCTGTAAACTAGTTCTCCCCAAAATGCCTCCCAAGACCAAAAGTTTAAAAGCAGAAAAAACTTCCTGTATTCTTTTTGAGGGAAGAAATGGGTAAAAACCCTTCAAAGTAGAATAAATATTAGTTTTTTTATGAACATTTAAATGAACAATTTTAATAAACATTTTTAATGAACAATTAAAAACTTCACTGTTTTCTTTCAAAAAGTGTTAGGTAAAAATAACAGCATGGGCCAAAGTTTCTGATTTGTGCCTCATCAAAAAAAACAAAACAAAAAAACAAAACAAAACAAAAAACCAGTGGTTTCCAATTCTTTTAAAGTGGGCTTTTTTCCTGTTTAAAGATTTTTTAAAATAAGTGGTATATAGCAACAGCAGCAAGGTTAAGATTTTAAGCCTCTTTTCAGAGTCTGATTTAGTAAACATCATCTTCCATTAACATGATCTATAATGAAGTCTTAGTTAAGTTTTAAAGGTTAGTAATTCTCACTGGAACACTAGAAAATACCTGTACTAATCCTGTTATCAAGTTAATTTGGAAAACTGTTTACCCTAGGGATAAGTATGACCAAAAGACTAAGACTTATAGCTTACTCTTTAGATTAACATTGCTTGTGCCTGTGGAGCCCCTAACAATCTCCTTGTCTCTTCTTTTAGAAAAGAAAAAGGAGAAGACTGGGACAACTGAATCTGGATGGAAAAGAAATAAATGCAATTCTTTCTTCACACTTGGGAGCTGAGCTGGTTAACTTAAATATTATCTGGACCTTAGTGACTTCCCCTGCCCTCAAAAAAAGTAAATGTAAGTCAATATTCTGCCATGTGCTGACAGGGAGAAAGCAGTCATTGTGAAGAAGCCTTAAAAACCATCATTAAAATAGTAAGTATAACCTATTTTTTTTTCTAGGCCTCTTAAGGGCAATTATTGAGGACTTAAGTGAAATACGAAGGCAGACCCCCCAAAAACCAGAATTTATAAAAAATTGTGTTTTTATTCTTACATGTTTAAACTTAAATCACCTTCCAAGCATTCTATTGAGGTGTTTTTTCCACTGCTCAAAACAGTTTCTGAACTCATCAATTTAGATGCCCTTTAGAGATTGTCCTTTTTTGTTTCATCTCTTCCACATCAATAAAACGTTTCCCTATGAGGACCTTTTTCTTCCAGGGATAAAAAAAAAAAAAAAAAAAAAGTCACCTGGGGTGAGACCAGATGAATAGGAAGGGTGGGATATGGTTGTCACGCCACTTGTGGTCAAAAACTACTGAACACTCAGTGTGGTGTGAGCAGGTACACTTGTATTTCATCCACCACGGAATGGGCAAATGTGTGTAAAGAGTCTTAAAAAAAAAAATTCACTGAAGCCAAACTCAGGCTCTCATAACACCACCAGCTGGTATACTGATACAGATGGGTCCCTGGAACACTCACCTAGTAGAGGAGGCCTGTACTACAAGAGACCAAACATCCAGAAGATAATTCCGTTTTTTTTATGGGTCCCCCCTTCATAAGTATAAACCATTATTGTGCTTTAATTTCTGCACATTATATTTTTCATTGTGTCATCAGATTAGTGATTTTCAAGATTTTTAGCAAACTTACCTGTAGCAGCTCCTCTCCCCCCTTCTAATTTGCTGTGGTGGAGAAACCAGATATCCAAGCTTGTTAGAACTGTGTGGAAAGATAAAACAGGTTTGATTATAACACACTACTTTTTAGTGTGTATACTTACTTATTTTAACTACTCTGAAAACTTTTTTCTGATCCCAACTCTTAAAATGGTTCCAGATATCAGCAAATATTGCATTTACTTAAAATTAACTATTTTTTCTGATTAAAAATAATCACACCTCAATATATTATTTTCTGCAATATTATATATTAATTAGCATTCTGTAAGTTACATTGTGGACTTATTGTTACAGAAAAGGAAGAAAGTCCTTTATCTGCTGGGCACTGTGTAGGCATTTTCCATGTTGAAGTGGGCAGTTACCAGTCCAATTCTACAGATGAGGAAAGAGGCTGAGAGGTGAAACCACATGCCCACTCTCATGCTGTTACTAAATGGAGGAGCTTGGATTCAAATCCAGGTTTACCTGTCTCCAAATCTCACACTCTTCCTACTGATATATTCTGCTAGTCTCTCATTTTTTTTTTAAAGATTTTATTTATTTATTTTTAGAGAGGGAAGGGAGGGAGAGAGAGAGAAACAACAATGTGCGGTTGCTGGGAGACATGGCCTGCAACCTAGAGGCATGTGCCCTGACTGGGAATCGAACCTGCGATGCCTGGTTCTCAGCCCGCGCTCAATCCACTGAGCTACACCAGCCAGGGCTCTGCTAGTCTCTCATTTAACAAACATTTTCTAAAAGAAATTTGGTTTATCTTTCAAACTAAAAAAACCAAAGTTTTAGAATATATATACAAATATATAAGCCAGTTTATACGGATAACATAAGCAGAAATTATGATATAAATAGATTTATTAATCAGTATATTTATTAATCTACTGATTTTTAATACCATAGACAATCTTATAGGAAGATCAAAATTCTTTGTAGTTCAGGGCAGAAAACCGTATCACATGGATTTTAATGCAATAAAATTCCATTAACAGATATCATTTAACATGAGAAATTTTGTGTTTGGTAGGCTTTAATCTTAATCTGTATTTATTAATTCAAATTTTAAACACCCAAATTAAGAACAGGAAAAAATTTAATCTGTTAGGATGAGTCAGTATTTAAATTAGTCTTTCAAGTAATTCTCATTTATCCAATAACCAAGACCCTGTCAAAAATCACCATTTGTTAAGACATAAAAGTAAAAAGAATTTATAAGATATCATATTTTAGAAAATTACTCATTTTAAGAAAATAATTCTTTGTATAATTTTGAATCTATGATATTTTACATAAAAACTATGTTAACATGACATATAAAAAGAGTTTACAACAAAAGCCATTCAGAAATATACTACTCCTAGACTGTAGCTGTTATTGTATTATCTAAGTCAAGACAATCAGCTGAAAATTATTTTAAACATATACTTACTGTTCCCAACCTGGTCGACCACCACCTGGACGAGCAGTATTTATTCTTACTGGACCTTGGGTGCAAAAAAAAAAAAAAAAAAACAGTAAGTAAATATGAAATTGTGTTTAAATAAAGTTAGTTAAAAGAAAAAAGACCAAACCAGAATGATTTCACTCACCAGTTGTAGGAATCAGCTGTCCATGCAATAATGACTGTCCAAGCAAAGATGGGGTTCCAAGTACAGGCACCTGGTAACCCTATAGGAAAAAATAAAAAGAAATAGTTAAAAAGAAAGGTCAAAAATGCTATTTAAAAAAGTCTCCAAGTTTCAAAGCCAGTAAAACTTACCTTCTCTTCCATTAGAGCAGTAATTGCAATTGAAGAGGCTCCCTTTGAATGCTCTGACGCAAGGGCTGCAGCTGGCAATAATTTATTATCAGAATCCCTAGAAAACAATGTAATTTACAATACGTTAAAGTCATCACAAACAGAGGACTAAAAATCACAATTGTTTATTCATCATTTGCCTTAGATGAGTTAAATAAAAGATGATGAAAACTTTTCAGGAAAGTGAGAGATTGGACTGTTCAAAAACCCTCCATATAAGAGTAAACAGTAGAAAGAAGAAACCTCTATAAGAAGCACCATCTATGATGTGCAATAGATTATGTTAGAAATTAGTTCAGTTGTAATAATAAAGCTTGAAAAACAGAAACTCAAAGTGTGGGACAAAAAAACTACAGGATTAAGATTAAACTGTACTTCCAGCTTTGTCATTCAATCAAAGGAGCAATTCCCATAAGCCAATGAACTCTGGGCCTTATTCCCACAGTTAAATCAAATAAAAGGCTCAACTACCTAGGTCAGGTCAGTGGGATTTCTTAAGTATACATGCAAAGGTCTCAATGCCTGAAGATTTTGCTTCAGCATGTCTGGAACTAGGCCCTGCCATATATTTTTTTAAAAAACTGGTTGATTTTTTAAAGAATTTATGAGGCAGTGGACTACATGGTCAAAAGTCCCTTTCATTTTTTCAAGTGAAAGGATTTAAGTTTTCAATACTTTTCTATGTAATTATGCTACAAAGCAATGATTATTTCTGATCCCTCTACCTCTACCAATGTTTTATGCCTCCCTTCTCCACCTATTCAAAATTGCTCTCAGTTCTGCTCACAACTGTTCTTTTCTAACACCATCAATAAGACCACAAGTGAATTCTCTCCACTATGAACTGCAGAGTTATTATGGGATATAATTCAACATTTACTACAGAGTGTCGGCAACCTGTATAGATTTTTGACCTTGGGATACTTAATCATTTGCCAATCATCTCCTTCATCTGCCTCTTCCTCCGATAAGACTAAACCATTTCTTACAAGTCACCCACTTTACTGAGCACAGTGATCCACAAAGATGTATATACTCCATGTCACTAAAAAACAACCATTAATGCAATATATAACCATGAAAACCACACTACTGTTCTCACTTGTTTCCTAACACTGAGAAAACCTTAGACCTACCGGAAAGGTCCGTCTGATTTTTCTGAGTGGACTGATATGGAGACTGTTGCAGTTATATCAGGTACAGGCGCTGGGGTAGAAGATGAATTTCCAGGCACAGCAGGGGCCAAGGAAGACTGATTAGCAGTTAATGAAGATATAGAGGGAGCCGGGTGAGCTGATGAAGATGTCACCGGAATCATCAGAGGGTCCTGTTGTCTTGATATTGGAGATCTCATCAGAGGCTGTAGGTTCCGCTGAATGAGTGGTCTCGGAGGTGGTATTGGTGGTGGTGGTGGTGGTAACTGTTTTCGTAGTCTTTTTGTATAACCAGTTTCATTTTTGAAGTTATTTACAGCCTACAGACATATATATATATAAATGGACAAAATGCAGTGCTTACTTAAGTATAATTAAGTCAAGTTTGAAAACATTTTTTCATAAAAGGGTTATTATAAAAGGAATAGAAAGATAGCTACCTGTCGTAAGAATTTATTGGCAATTAAAGCATCAGGGGAGACATCATTTTGATGACACGTGGGACATGTATGGTCATCTGATTCCAAGAGTGCTGTTCTTATACCTATGTATCAGATTTTAAATATTAATAATTTAAAAGCACAGTACTGTTCAGTTACATTACTGTTTTCCAAGCACATATCACTAATCGCTTCTTAGATTAAGAAACTTAAAAGTAAAACCCCTCACCTCATAGCACTCTGCTCTAACTTCTACCTTAAAAATAGAAATCATGCAAATAATTTAAACAAACATTTAAACTGAGAAAAAAAAGGCACTCTTTCCCAAATACTTTTTTCTTTGTTGAGCTAGTAATTGTAATATTACAGGAAAAAAGTAGCCTAGAAAAAGAAAAACTTTACATGGCTTACATAGGGTTTAAAAAAAAAATCACCAAGAAAGAGCACTATAAGAAACAGAAACATTATTCAGTCAATGCAATCAGAGACATCTATACCATGCAGTAAGTAGAAATAAGACTAAATTACAGATTCACTCACTATGTTCCAGTGTAGGTAAAAAATTCAGTAATAAGTGGTTTGTTAAATCCAAGAAACACTCTGAAAGAAGTCTTAAGTAACTTTCTCTCCTGACTTTGGTATTCAAAATAAAGAAGCCCTCAAAAAGCAGATTTATATTTCAAAACTATCTTTAGAACAGTAACATTTTCAGATGATACCATTTTCATGTTGGTAAGGAATGAGCTTGGGATTAAGTGGCAGAACAAAACGTGCTAACATAAGTGATCATAAAAAAAATTCACAAGTAACCACATGGCAATTTTTTTGGTCTTTGTTTACAGAGAGCAGTTCTAAATTATACTTAGAAATGTTACAATATGATAGTCATTCCTCATTCATGGTAGGGTGGGAAGGAATACATTCCAAGAATTCAAGTGGATACCTGAAACCTCACATAGTAGTGAACCCTATATATATTATATTTTTTTCCTATGCGTATATACCTTTTCACTTAAGGGAAGTACTTTCTGGATTCTCTTTGGCATATATGAATTGCCAACATCACTACTCTTGTGCTATGTCAACATCACGAAGTAAGATATGAACGCTTGAATACAGACACTGCAACTCCATGACAGTAGATGTAATGACCAAGATGACTATTAGATGACTAATGGGTAGGGAGTGTATGTGGGACAGAGACACTGAACAAAGGGATGATTCATTTCCTAGGTGGGGAAAAATTGCTCGGTGTGAGATTTCATCATGCTACATAGAATGGTGCACAATTTAAAGCTTATGAATTGTTTATTTCTATAATTTTCCACTTAATATTTTCAGACTGTGGTTGACAGGGGTCAGTTGAAACCACAGAAAGCAAAACCTCAGAGAAGAGCTGAGCTACAGTAAGATATTTTTCACAATCCAGGAAAAGAAATTAGTTACCATTTAAAAATATTTCCAGACTACCTAAGGTGCAAAGGCCTTCAAAGTTCTGGATCCCTTCTGAAATGTATAGGAAACAAATCTTACATTGTATAAAACTTAAACTACAGTCAGTCACCATAATGAAGGTATAGGAGGTGGTTAATTCTATTATTAAAACAACAGAGAGGCTGTTGTTTTTTTTATTTTTTTAAATATTTTATTTATTTATTTTTTAGAGAGGGAAGGGAGGGAGAGAGAGAGGGAGAGAAAGAAAGAAACATCAATGTGTGGTTGCTGGGAGACATGGCCTGCAACCTAGGAATCGACTGGGAATCGAACCTGCGATGCCTGGTTCTCAGCCCGCGCTCAATCCACTGAGCTACACCAGCCAGGGCTGTTTTTTTTTTTAAAACAAAGGAAGCACCTGGCTGGTGTAGCTCAGTGGACTGAGTACAGGCCTGCAAACCAAAGGGTCCCTGGTTTGATTGCCAGTCGAGGCACATGCTTGGGTTGTGAACCACATTCCCCTGGTTGGGCGTGCGCGAGAGGCAACCACTCATTAATGTTTCTCTCCCCCTTGCCCTGACTCTAAAAACAAATAATACGATCTTAAAAATAAAAAAGTAACAAAAATAGAGTTCTCACTATTAAATGTTCTATCAATTATCAATATTTCATGTTATTAAAATACACAATATTGCTAGGTGCCTTTCCAAGTAGAACAGCTGACACTTGAATATGAGTTTGAACTGCGTGGGTCCACTTACACAAGGATTTTTTCCCCAGTATGATTTTCTTGAGTCAAAAGTTATATTCTGATTTTTGTCTGCAGTGGGTCGGTCAGTCAGTGCCCCTAACCCCTGTGCTATTCAAGGGTCAACTGTATACATATTCTAAAGGACACATCTTCAAAGGCTCAGCACGTCTTACATTCATCACAGTAACTGTTTCCACAACAGGGAATGACAACAGCATCAGTCATAATATCTTTGCAGATGAGACACAGCAATTCATCTGGGATAGGATCGTCTTCCTCAGAAGAAGAAGATGGTTCCTCTGGTAAGAAAGGTGGTTTTTCTTTCTTCCCAATTGCATATGCTTCTCTGTAAAAGAAGGTTTTAGCCTTTAAACAACATTAAGATGGCAAAGTATTCCAAGATATTTATATGTTCTACTATACTCTAATAGAAGCTTATCTTTCAGTACAATGCCTGATGAGTTGACACAAGTGTAACATCTTCCAAAATAAGGGAGAAATTATGAACATTCTCCCTCTAAACAACAAAACGACATGAAACAAAAATCCTCAACAAGTAGAAAAAGAAACAAAGAAATGCTATAAAATTGGCTAAATGGATCTCAGAATCCGTAACTGAGGGCCAGAGAGGTAAAGTGACACATTCAGTGCCGCAAATGGCAGACAGGATTCGAACTTCGACATGACAATACCCTGTCTATGGCCATACCACCCTGAATGTGCTGTGCCCAATCTCACCTGACAATACCCTGATCACACCCCCCCCCACCCTATCATGTTTCCTAAAGAAGAAAAAAAGTTCCCCTCTACAGTCTAACAGTCACAGGTTGAACTACCTGTGAAAGTAGTTAAGAGTGAATGTCATAATATGGGAAAGTAAAATTGGTACAATTCAGGGGAAATACTATGTCACCATACACAAATGATTAATAGCCAGTGGTTTATTTATAATAATCAGTATTTTAAAAGAGATGTATCTATTTATAGTCAATCTTTACTTAAATGATTAGAATATGTGTCACAAAAACTTAAAGTAACACTTCATTAGAAATTTTGGGTCCACATTTTTGGTAGAAATGCATTATGCAGACATGCTAGATACTAAATATATTAAAAATGAATAAAATAAAAATACACTACTCTGACTCTCATCACGACTGCTTCCAACACCCCCATCTTCTCTGTAATCAGGCAAATTTGTAAAACAGGAATTCTCAGAGAAATCCTTTCTACCTCACTTAGGAACAGAGTGTGTTTATCTCAGCTGGACAGAGAAGGTACCTTATGTGTGCTATTTGTGTTGCAGTTGCTCCATAGACATCACCACGATTCCAGAAATAAGTGTCAATTTGCTTATGCCCCATTGTTCCCAATTTTTGAAAGAGGAGTCTCCCACTGCCCAAGAGAGAAAAGAAAAGAAAAAAAAAGAAGAGAGGACAGAAAAAGAAACAGAAGAGTCTGAGTTGCTTATTAGTGGTGTTAGTGGAGAGGGTGAAAGTTTCAATTAAAATATTTGGGCTCCCATTTTCCCCAGCATTTGCTGTGTGTTTGGCACAAATGGGCTTTCTGTATTTCAGCATTCAAAAGCAATGAGGTTAATTATTAGTTAGGGTTCACAGGTGATGCTAATTTTTCCAACACAAACTTCTATTTAAATACTTTTACTTCTATATATTATTAAAATGAAGCGGTCTGCTCTTAACCTGTGTCTGTAAAAATCATCAACTTCAACCTAAAATTCTTTGGAAGCATGTATGAAATGTATGACTTAGAAAGAGCTGACAACAGAGTGCACTAAGATGAACTGCAAAAACACAAGATGGTAACTGATAAAAACAGATGGGAGTGAAGTTAAGAAAGTGAACAGGGTTGGGAGTTTAGGAAAACACATCTTTGAACTAAAACAATGCATTTACTGAAGTAACTACTAAAAAACACTACCTTTTCAACATCGTCCCATGGCACAGCCACCATCACTGTCCTCTCTTGCTAAACTACTGCATTTCAATATAGCAAGCAGCTGAGTAAAAACTGCGTTCTTACATACAATTTCTTTTACACTGAGAACAGGGACATCTATTGTCTAATGTGATGTCTGCCAAGGTAATTTCAGTATCTCCTGGAGGACTTACTAAGAGTGCAACCAGAGTCCTAGCACAGAGCCTCTGAATCACTTGGGGGTGGGGCAGCACATGGGTGCCCAGATCACTTAACCCCCCCTTTTAAGAGATTCTTATGCACTATAGTTAGAGAACAGTCCAAAGTAACATTTAATATTGTATTGTGTGAGTACACAACTTTTGAGGGTAACAAAAAAGGTAATTAAAAGTACTAGTAAGAGTACATCACATAGTTGAATTATGTCCTTAGATTTTTACACCTACCCATTTCATAAAAAATTGGTTAATAAAATAAAATATGCAAACATTAAATATAAGCATTAAGGTATAGCTTACAGTGCTAGAAATGACCTGAACTAACAGTTTACAAAATAAACCATACTTTCGCATCTTCAGACTCACAGATACCCCAGTATTTCATCCCTTCTTGGCACTTACATTTGCCTTGGCATATTGTAGAACTTTTATTCTTAAGCCCCTTGTTTCTCAAAATGACTAAGATATTCATCTTGTTCACTTAAAAAGTGCAAGTAAGATGTAAAGTTATGTGGGAGTATGTATGTGAATGAGGAAGAAAGCAGGGAATGACAGAAAAAGAAAAAAATTAGAAGACTACAAGGGAAGTGGCACTCACTGATAACAAAACCCCCCAAATCCATTGTAAATTTGCTTTAAATGGAGCAGACTGCAGCCTCTCATTCATTACACAGAAGTTGCCAAGTCCCAAGCCTAAGATTAAATAGAATACTACTATAACCTGGACTGACTACAGTCCCCACAGGCCACATCTAATTTGAATACTCACGCGTCTATAGTTGGTATTGCATATTTTCCAGTGTTGGTGAGCATTGCACCTTTCATGTTAGGATCTTTCACTTCCATCATGAAACTTCTGGGAATTCCAGTGCTTTTTTTAATCCTAGGACCAGATTCAAAGTTCTTATCCTTTTCAGAGGGGAAACGAGAGGGAGAAAAAAAGCAGTTACCTTTATTTAATAACGGCTAACATGTAATGTTTACCAACTACTTATATTATCTGTAGTGTCTTACACATGATTTCATTTAATCCTTACAATAGTCATGTGAGGTACTATTATTATCTTCATATCACAGGTAAAAAATAACATGCTTAGAGAAATCAAGTCACCTGACCAAGCTCACTCAGCTATTAACTGGCAGAGCCAGGATTTGAAACTGGCAATGTGGCTACAGAGGCTGTTGTCACCTGTCATTGTACTATAGAAGGCAGTATTTACCAAGTAATTATAATAACTAGTAATTGTAAGAAAGTAAGCTGTACCATATTTTATACTCTGGACTTACCCCATTTGTTGGGCAATTCTTAATATAATGGCCAGGTTTACCACAACGGAAACAGGTATAAGATGGAGGTGGTGGACCTAGAGGTTTCTTCATATAACTGAAAGGGAGAAAAAAATTACATGTACATAAAGACTCAAAAAAATAATGCTTCTTATTGGGGTGAAACCCACCCCAAAGTCCCTATTAGTATTAAGTACTTATGAACTTACTTGATTGGGTCGTATTCATGGCCAGATTGCGACATCATTGCTTTAATTTTATCTTCTTCAGAAGCATTGGCTTCAGCCAGATTGGCAGTCTGTTTAACAGGTAATTATTTGACACACACATTAGAAACACATTTAAGACCACACAGCCAAAGACAACACCACTCATCCTGTAAAGAGCAGTATCTAACCTTGCATAAAAACAGCTATTTACAAGTATAACCCAGAAGAGGCACTGGGAGTTCCTTAGGTGTTTGAGTGTCTGTGGGGCTGAACTCAGTCCTTCTGGGGGTACTCAAACCTTAGACCCTGTTTGTACCTTGTGTTGAGATTTGCACACTCCTCCTCTAAGAGTTAAAAACTGTGATTAAGTTAGAAAGAAACACTTGATGTTTTTCCAACCTTAAAAATAACTCAAGTGTCACCGCATTAAGACTATAGTTTATACTTACAACTGAGAGGTAGGGTTGGGGGTAGAATAACTGAACACATTAAGCAGCTGACATTAAAAATCAGAAGCTCTTTAGAGAGTGGTGTCAGTTTCAAATCAAGTGCAAAACACATGCAATGGGCATTCAGTTTTAAATCCAACTCTCTAAAGTTTTATAAATGTCACCTTTAAGATATATACAATAGTCTAGATATAAGCAGGGTCTAAGGGAGTCCTAATAACTTCAATCTTCAAGCATCTAGCACTCATAACAGCCACTCATTGGGTTTTAATCTTTACATTCATCCACAAAACAAGCAACTAGTTTTAATGTTTTATTGTAATTTTATATACAAAGAATGCTTAACATTAACAGAGCTTAGAACAACAGCAACATTTACAGAAAAATGGATTACAGAAGTTGAACAACTAATTTGTTTGAACCCAAACATTTACAAATAGTTAAAAAAAAATCCCCCAAACCTCCAAAACTCCCCAACTGCTTCCCACAGAGAAACAATGGTAGGAATAAACCCAAACTCAAATGTGGTCCTTAAAGTACATAAGAATTAAAACAGTAAACTAGAAGCTGGTAATGATATCAACTCTACGCTAAACCACTTTGTATTAGAAAATTGTTAGAGGATGGTTTTAGCCCACTTTAATGTTTAGTTTTCCTAGAACAGGAACTTAAAAGCTGTATTTGTAACTAGGACATTTTGGGAGATACATTCTAGGGGGGAAAGGATACAACCTATAACAAAGCCAAGGAAAAGATAGGACAGCACTCATGGAAAGCCCATCAACTCATTAATCTTGGTTGCTAAATTTGGTTTTACATTTCTGATAGAAGGGGAAAAAAAGATTTTTGGAAAACTTTCTTGGCCCTCAAAAATCTGCCTATCCATAGTATTTGCCTTTTTCTTTAAGGCGTGATTTACAAGCTAAATCTATTGTTTAAAAAATTAATCCATCACTAGTTCTTTCCCAAACAAAAGCACACATTGTTGAGCAGAAAATGTAAGCAATTTTATAGCAAAACATGGCATATACAACGATTTCAGGAGGACACAATTTGCCCCCCTGCCAAACAAACACATTGGTGTATGACTGCAAACAGCTTTACACATTTACATAATTCATGTAGTCTGTGTTCAAACAAATTAGGTTGTTTAAAATTTTTTCTAATGCAGACAGACTGCAAGTCTATTGCATAAAGAAGCAATTGTATCACATTTAAAATGCTGACCTTCATAGGATCAATTCAAATATTCAAGAAAGAACCACGCAATCGTCCGTGTAAAGAAAGCTTCTATTTGGCTGCTTAAAGGAAGTCCACATAATTTGCAGCCAAAACCAGGGAATTCCTCCAGAACTTTGTTAGTTTCCAATGTATAATTAAACAAAATGTATGAGGGAAAAAAAAGTGTAGCTTCATGTGTTTCTTCTGTCTTGAAGATGAAAATACTCCAACATTATGGTAAGGCTGACAAAATATTATCCCTATCTTCTCAAAAACCGCCAACTACTCTTTACAGGATAGTAATAGTAGGTACAGTGTTTTTACAAAGTATTGCCTCCCCCGACCCCTCCAAAACAATTGCTCCACATAAAAATACGATGTTAGAAAAAGATTTATATTTTCAAGAATATATGTATATATACCTTTGTAAGCTGGGCCAGAGAAATAGACGCAGAAGAGTCATCAATCTGTTCACAAAAAATTAAACACACATTCAAGTTCCACACTGAAAACATCTGAAAGTGATCAATTTAGTCCCTACTGCCACTTAATGTTTAAATATTGGGCATTAGAAGTTCTCCAAAGAATGTTATTGTCTAAAAAAATGTTTTAAAGCTAGAAGTGTTAACTTATCCCCATTTAACTCTCCCTACATATTTCACACAGAGTAGAAAGGGCTAACCGTTAAGGGAGGGTCAACCACAATGAGAAAATGGGATAAAGTATATCGCATGGGCACTGTGTTCAGACTGGTGACCAAATGTTAAAATAGAGTCCAGCGTCTCCCAACGGTCTCTAAATGTGAAGATGCTCAAGACAACACTAGAAGAGAGAATATGAAATCTATCTTTCTGGAATGCCACTACACAAACTGTAAAACGAGCGGCTCTTTAAAGGCTCAGATAATCTTTAATAAAACTCCCACATAATTACCACTTTTCCCCCAGCATATACTGCTTAATCTGGGTAAATTTATTCTCCCATAGAGAGAGTAACAATAGCTTCTTAACAAAGAAACCACAGCTTTATCAAAGCAAAGATAAGGCAAACAGAAAGGGGAAAGAGAAGGTGCCCTGGGGCAAGGGCGAGCAGCTGATACATATATGGATAACTTGAATATGTGGAGAAAATAAAGTTAATCAAAGGGAGCAAGTATTATATATGATGGATATAATAGGAGCTTTAAAAAATGTGTTTTCAAATGTGACATTCTTAAATTTTTCATTATTTGGCCCCGACATGATTTTAGTATCAATTTTAAAAAGTGTACATGTATGTGCATATACTTTCTCACACATACATGCACGTATCTTTAGCATGTAACTGTGAAGATGTGATTTTCATACAGGTGTACCCAAATGAAAACATTAGCTTCCTATGCACTAAGGCGCATGTTATAATTCTCTCATTTTTGGTTATAACTCTAGTTTAAATAGAGAGAATGTAACAAGATGTCTGAATCAAGGAAAAACAAACAAAAGTGAGTCTTCAGGTATTTTTCAAGTATTCCCAAGTATTAAAAGCAGCATGATGTTAAGAGTCCCAAACAGAAATATAACAAGTTTCAATATGAAGTTCTTAACCACAATGACCACCACAGTAAGAATTCAATAAATGCAAATAAAATGTTTGCTAAATTTAAAATACATTGTATAAATATCTTGGAATTTTAAAAGTTTGATGGATATTATTACTGGGATGCTTATACAAAGGTTCTTAGCTCTATACTGAGGAACCCTACAGAATTCATAATGTACTTTTTGAAAGAAATCTTTTAAGTCAGAATAAAATGACCTAGTCAGTCTATTCTAGAGGGTTACATTTTACATCAACCAGGAATTATTTGAATTTAAATAACAAGAACTGAATAAACTGCTATCACCCATCATCTATACTTTATGTCTAACCAATGAAACAAATGGCCTTTAAAAATAGTCCATTACTACTACCTACAATACGAAGCTGATCATTTCCTTAGAAAGTAATCAGTTATATTACCTTTCTTACCATTGAAATGAAAAAAATCAGCATTTTTGTTCTTCCCACTCCTAACACTTATAATACAGCTGACTTTTTGTTCTTATGCCAAGCTTTCTTGTCCTTTCTACTTTCTGCCAACCTGTTATTAGTATTGTATATTTACTGGGCTGAAAATGGTTTCAGATATTCAAAGGCATCTAAATCACTTTTTCCCCACCAAATAATCACCATAGCACCTAAATACCTTATAATCCACAAGGAAGTCAAATGTACCACAAATTTAGAAGGGCATCCAATTGTTTTCTACATATAGCCAGGTATGAATAAGTGAAAACTGCTGACAAGGAATGGTTTAAAAATGACTAGAAATTTACATGTACTAAACCAAATAAATACAGTAACTCTCAGACACTACTGATAAAAATCTGCAGTCTTCAAAACAACTGATCAATGCACACTGTAGACATCATTAAAATTTAAGATACCTCCCCACATCCAATTTGTGGTCTTGCTTCCAGGAACAAGAATCTTAAAATCTTCTATGTCAAACATACTTGCTTGAAATTAAAGAACCCTATACAATGTAATTCTGATAGCACCCAGCTCTGCAGTCTCACTACGGAAGGACGACTAAGTAAACAAAGCTGAGGAATAGAGACAGAAATAAATAGCCATCCTTGATTAAAGATGGCTAAACTACCAAAATGTACATACATTCACCTTTACTAATCAGAACCTAAAACCTAGATTAGTGACTTTATAGTACTTGGATTTTGTGAATGTGTACAATACGCAGGATTCTTAAGTCTCCTAAGATGGGCACAAATCACGCTTGATGAATCCAATCTCTTTTCCCATCCTAAATGTCAGCAAATGTACCCCATGCAAATAAATGGAGATGTTTATCAACTTATCTAATGCCTCTGTTTCAGATCATTCCAACCTCAAGATTAAAGCCACTTTTAAAGTACTAAAAAAAGAAAAAGAAGAAGAAAAAGAAAGAAAAAATAAAGAAAGGAGAAACCTAAATAAGTATAAAATAAACTGCTTCTCGTAAGTGTAATACAGACATGCCAGGGAACACACAAGGCTAAAAGAATGTTAACTTTATTTATGAACATGTGATTTGTGTTTATACACATGCTAATAAACAAAAAGGAAATAACTGTTTTCAAGAAATAAAACTTTATCTGAATTAGTTTATATACTCTATAAAATGTACTTTATACAAAATGTGTTACATTAACTACTACAGTCACCAAGATGTCTTCTATTTTGTGCTAGCATTTGGATACATAAAAATCAGTTTTAAACCAATCACCAGCAAAACAGAAACTTGGACAGTTTTTACAGCATTATGCTTAAAAAAACAAAAACCCACATACCCCAAAAGAGGGGGGGAAAAACCCAAGCACTATGAGTTTGGAATCACTGTATTTAGTTCCATAGGAACTAAGGCCATATATATTTTAGAGAACAAGTCCAAAGTTCAGATTTACTATGTTATCATGTTTAAGATCCAATGATCCAAGGTTAGTGAAATGCCTGATACACAATTCAAGATCAGTATTTAAAAAGAATAAAGTGAAACAGCAAGCAATACCCTTGAATTCTAAATGAAGACTTCAGACATCTTGTATCGTGTACAAATCAGCCTGAGCAGTTAAATGTTTTGAGAACCATCCAGTTTACAGAACCCAATTACTGCAGACCTGTGTTTAGAAACAGATGCTTCACCCCACAACTGAGGAATGCTACTAATTGTTAGCTCAAAGTCAAAACAGTGTCACACTTCAGATTAATCTGTGATAAAATCAAGATGTTATCCTGGTTAAGGGCAGTTACCTTTGATAAACTACAGCTGTCAATTAGCTTACAATTAACGCAGCATTTTAATATCTTATGAAAAAGGGAAATATTTTAATTTGGACAACTGAGCAGACTAGAACTAAAAGACCCTGAATTAAAACTTGAAAACAATGTACTCAATTGTATAAAATCATCAAAAAGACACTGATAATACTCATGGGGGGCCCAATTTCAGGTTTTACTTTATAGTATGGATAGAAACAAAGAATAGGAGCTCAAACTTGCCAAATAAAGCAAAACTAAATAATAAAGCTATATTAATGGTCTCTGGAAGGCTTCTTTTATGAGGTGTCTGAACTTGGTGAAAGCATCAAACTTTAATATGAGCTTCGCATGTTGCTAATGCACTTTTCAAAGCCATCCATGAGGCAGGGGGAAAAAAATCTAACAAAAACTAAGTGATACAACGTGAAAATGGCAAAATATACACTCCAAACATTTTTTATTGCAAGAAACAAAAAGCACACAACAGCCTGTACATACATACAAAATACTAACTATAGACAGACAGATGTAGAACATGTTGTCATGTTCATTAGTATAAAAACTACACGATCTAAAAAGGATCATACATTAACTGTACAACACAGTGTCATAGAAGGTTGCTGTCATAGTTAATATGAAACTGTTTTGGGGGCACAAAAAACCCATTTCTACATAATAAGTGTGCAAATTATGCCATATATATCCAGATTCAACTGAGCTGTAATCAAAATACATTTTATTTACAATATATACTATGATCAGTTGGAAATTAAGTTCTAAAATGCTTTACTTCACTGCTACATTATAAAGGTAAAAGCAATGTGTAGAAAAAGTGTGAGATTGTGTTTTTACATACTGCTTTTGAAGTTCCCATCACTGGTTCAGTTCGACTTCTACAAAACAAAAACAAAAGTACTATTAGCTATGGGAGCAGCTATTTAGGATTTTTTGTGCTAAAAAATCTTAATACATATTTCTAATCACACATTTACAGGTCAATTTTCCTTTGGGACAAAGATTTAAAAACAGCCAATTTCCAAAATAATGAATACACTACTTTGATTAATGGTCACCACCTTTGAACATGAACAGTTTAAGGTATATATGTGGTTAAGAAAAAAAAAAAATTCATACTGGGGAATTCTAGAGTAGGTGTATCGTGTCACTTATGATGTTTTCTGAAAAGCAGTATGAAGACTTTGTTAAGAAACTTTGTGGTTATTTCTTCATAAACTGCAAATTAAATTATCCCCTAGTTTTTAATAGGTACAAATATAAATTTTCATATATCAGATATTCTTAAAACAAGCCCACTGTTAACATCTGTAATTTGGATTCCTGAGAAATTGTGTTCCAAACACTGATTTCAAATCCAGAAAGACAGCTGATATTACTTTACTTCAAATTTGAAAAACATTTTGTGTGTACTAATATTGAGTTGCTTTTAAATTTATGTACCATTGGATTTAAAAAGTTTCAAAATAATGGCGAAAGATTGAACAAGAATTCTAACTTTCGGAAAATACAACATAGTTTCACAGACTATTCTAGTAAAAAAGAGTAAGTTAAGCAGTTATGGAAGATTAGATAAATTGATTTTTGAAAGAGCATAAAAATAAGCCCCAAAAGAAATTCCTTTAAAAGTCCACACAGGAAACAGGTCAGAGGTTGAACTGCTAAATATAGATTTTAAATGCTTAGTTTTAGTTTTAAGTTTATGCTATCCTAAGTATAGAGAAATGTTAGAAGCTGAAATGAGTTTCTACGTTTGTACGTGATTTGAGGTCCTGAGATAAAAATGAAGTTCTCGTTTTTCAATATTTGCTCAATAAACTCAGAGGCATTTTGAGGCAGATATATTAAAGGAAATCAGACCCATAGTGAATTAACATGCAGTCCTGTAAAAGCCAGCTTATGTCCCCAAGTACTTCAAATAATTCTCCAACAGTTTCTGAATATCAAAAAACAAAGAAACCCAAAAAACCTTAAAACTCGATGTTTTTATTTTTATTTGCTGTCTCTTTATTCTATTAGGCAAAGTGCCCAAGAGAATGAAACTCAGTGTTTTTAAAAGGCACTTTGTAAATTAAAGTGTAATTTCACATTAGATTTTAGAATTAATTTCTTCCTTATAATTCTTAAAATTACATTGTTAAAGGCACATAATTCACTTGGTATTTATAGCAAAAAGGTATTCAGCTTTTAAAACTGTTACTATAGAGAAGTTATTATACAAGATATTAACCTGCAGATGTTATATGGAATATACTTTTACAGCAACCAATAAAAATAATCTCCCTTTAGTGAATTTCTTAACCTCTAGACTAGTCCTAAGATACTGATGTTTTCTTACTCCAATCATGGTGATTTACCACGTGCCACGCACCATTTGTTCATATCTCTATATTCATTTGGAGGACCCTTGAGGTAGACTTTAGGAGACATACCCAAAGTCACACAATTAGTAAGCAGTAAGTGTGAAGCAGTAAGTGAGCACAATGTGTGAAGCAGTAAGTGAAGTCAAAGCTAAGTCTGATTCCAGTGTCTGCTCATAAATTCTATAAATTCTCTAGCATCCCAACAAAACCTCTTATGGATGAATAGCAAATGTTAACAATACTGAATATTTTTGATGCTGTCAAAATATTTAGGACAGATCTTGTAAGAAACTTATATACTTTTTTTAATAGTAAGGGAAAAATGAAAGCACAGTGGCAAATAAAAACAAATAAGGGTACAAAAATATTTGTTCATTATTTGATCATTTTCTTGCCTGATTAGAACATCTAATTACCTATATAGGGCAAAAATTCTTCCTAATAGCGCTTACTCTGAACTACATACAGATTAAGTTAACCTAACTGAAGGGCAAGGAGAAGAAATCAGGAAAAAGAACAAACCTACCCTCACAGTTTTAAGGATTGAGGAAATATATTCATTAGGGTAAAATAATGAGTTTTATTCTAAAATATACCTGGTTATTTCTTAAACAAGTCTATTATTTTGAGATTTAAATACATGAAATTTGATAAATACTTACATGACATATGTCTTGCTTGTAGATTTAACACCTCCAATAGGAATTCTTCTAACAATTACAGATGAGTTCTTAGGAATTAGAGCATTATCATCAGTATATTCTGGAAATAAAACAACAGAATTAAGTTCCTATTTGGAGGTTTGTGTAGTCATAGTCCTGAAGAAACAGAGAACTCTAACCAAACAAAAATTTTATGGGAAATGAATAGGAAAGAGCATTAATAAATACATGTTCCTTGCATCTAGATTATCAACACTGTCATAATATCCAAAGCCATTAAGGGACTTCCCTCCAAATGACACCAAACAGTGTCGGCTGGTTCTTGGCCCTGCTACCTCTACTTATGTGGAACCTCAAATTTCAGTGAGACAATCATTCTCTAGTTTACTTAGCTAGTAATTCTGATCATGAACTATGAAAAAAGCTGTTATATATAATGAAGAAATTCTGTCTCTCCTAGCCTCTGAACATGAGTATTACTGAGGAAAACAGACTAAAAAATTAAATTGATGTGTTTGAATACAGAAAAAAGGATTTTATAATAAAGAATTAAGTGGGATGCAACTCTGAATAGAATGTGGATTCAAGGAACTGATATTTGAGACTTAAAAACTGAGAAGTCAGTCAGATGTGCAAAAATGCTGGACAGTTTCAGATAGAGAAAGGCAAGTGAAAAAATAAATAAATAAATAAATAAAGACCCAAAAAGACCAAGTAGCTGAAGGAAATGGGGAAAAAAAGAAAAAAAAAAAAAAGACATAAAATACAGGCAGAAAAGTACCATATATTGATTTATATTTTGTTTCTAAGTACAACATAAAGTCATTGAAGGATTTTTTTTAAATGACAATTTGATTTATGTTTAATTATGAACCCATAGGGGAATAAAAGCAGAAACAGGGTAACTAATATGGCAGCTACTGCAAATTCCAGGTAGGAGATAAGGATGTTCTGTGCTAGGATATGAGAGAGAGAAATGGCGAATCAGAATGTTTGCGGCAAAATTGCTAAGGCTCACGCATGAACTGAATTGGGGTGAAAGAGAAACATGAACATGAATTTCTGGGTTGTAGTTTAAGCACCTGGATGAACAGTGATGTCACTTTCTGAGAAGACAAATGGAGATGAATGGATCAGATTTTTCTACTCTTTTACCTATTATTGCAATATTTTTGTAAGCATGGAATTTAAAAACTAACTGGACCAATGGATTTAACTATGGTAAAGAGATGCTAAGGGAGGAATTTATAAATTACCAAAAAGAAAAATAATCCACTACAGGGAAACAGATGTAAAAATATACCCACCTCCCTTAATCACACAATCAAGACAGACATTAGGGTTTACTATTAAGGTTATTGAGTTTACTTGCTTCAGTTAAGTTACTCAGCACCAAGTGACTGACTTCACTTTACACACACACTATTTTTATTATTTTTAATCATAATACTGTTAGTATTTCCTGTTATGAACCACTGTGCAGGAAAGGGCTCTTTTCAGGATATTTCAAGCAATAGTTTATATCTCATAGGCACTGAGTTAGAGTGATGCAATTTCCTAAATTCAGGAATACCAACGTAAGCCTGTCATCTTGCATAGTTCATGACAGTTCCAGATGTAAGCAAAGTTGGAAACAGAGGAGATGGGGATTCTTTAAAATGCAAATTCTAGAATCAAAACTTGGTGTCAAACACCTGACAGTTTCTGAATATTTAACAACTCTCAAAAGTGTTTACGGTGGGGGTGGCGGTGAAGCAAATGTGTTCATAGCAGACTTCCAAGACAATTTAATTGGGTACAGTGCTGTGTCAAATTAAAAGGTGCCCCAACACCAGATGCTGTAATTGACGTTTTAATTTGTATGTTCTTGAATTACACTGATGATTTCCTAACCTTAAATACCTCTTTAATAACCTGTGAGCTTCAAAAGACTCTTTTTACGCACCAGTGTAATTTTTAATTCAAAAACATCAAGACCATGGATGAAAAGAGAAACAAGATGCATGTGAGAAATAAGGAAAGATAGTACGAGTATTTTAAAAATACTTCACCCTCAGCTTTAAATCTTTCACACTAAGTTCAAAATGAAGGCTTTTTTTGGGGGGGGGTGGGGGGTTCTGCACCAACATTGGAAAACAAGTTTATATAGTTAAGTTACATAAGAAAAACATAAAAAGATCATTGGAATTTCACTTTGAAATACAGTCTAGAAATAAAACAGGATTCTTAGATCTAAAACATGAAACTGTGAGTCAAGCATTTTAATCTAACAAAGAACTGAGTGCCCTAAGCATAAACAGATTAGGCAATTTAAACATTAATTCCAGTCAACTAGTGATGATCCAGTTCAGCATTCCCTCCTAGGCAATCTTTTAATTATGAGATATAAACATTTATTTTATTTATACTCTTTTTAGTTCATTGGATGGTGCTAAAACTAAGTGGCACTCTTAACTCAGCTGTCTTGTGACACTGGAATACTATTTCCAGCAAAACTCATTAAGTGACTATCCTCTGCACTACAGTATTTTTCCCCTAATTTGAGGATTACAAACACTGCACATTTTCTCCCCCAAAGCTCCTTCTCTTAACCAATCTAGTATCACAGCTTTCTCCAATAAGGACAGTTCAAGGACAGTTCACACAGATATGTAAAATAAATATGCTGCAGGGCAAAGTAGTTCCCTGTTTTCAAGGTTTATCAAAATAATATATCAGGCCCTGGCTGGCGTAGCTCAGTGGATTGAGTGCGGGCTGAGAACCAAAGCATCGCAGGTTCGATTCCCAGTCTGGGCACATGCCTGGGTTGCAGGCCACGGCCCCCAGCAACCACACATTGATGTTTCTCTCTCTTTCTCCCTCCCTTCCCTCTCTAAAAATAAATAAATAAATAAAAAATGATAAAAATAAAAACTTGGAAATACAATAAAATTAAAAAAAATATCACAATTTCTTGGCTTAGAAAAAACTTACATTGCAAAACCCTTATATTTTGGTAAGAATTCCACCGATCTTACTCTATCAAATTTACTCTGGTCTAACGAAGCTGTATTCTATTAGTTGAAAAAGATGGACAAAGTCTATCCCCAAATTATTAAATTATGTAATATTTCAGTAAAATACGAAACTTGCATAGTTTCTAATGATTAAAACTGCCTTAACATTCTCTAATTCCATTTATATTGACTTTCCTAACTACCATTCTCTGTCCAGATGGCTTGAAATTCTTATAAATTCACCTGTTTTATTAAGTGTGACTATAACACTTAAAGAATACTTTTGGTGGCCTAAAGAAAATATTTCCTTAAACGATATTTTGAAAAGCTGTTTCTCAAACATTCATGACCATTAATTTTCCCTCTCCTTAAGGAGAGAGACGCTATACATAATTGTAATTACCACAGCTTCACATGAAGTCCCTTAGGTATGAAACTTTTTTTTAAAAGGGGGAAGTGAGGAATATTCTTTCATATATTATCAAGTGAGAAAAATCCTTTCTTAAAGAATATTTTTGAATTATGATTGCCAGTACTGCTGTTCCTTAACACTATACAATCACACGTCTGAATGTAAATAGAAAACAGCTCTTTTACATTACAAGGTTTATTCTACCTACCAAACAGGCTAAAAGTGGGGCATCCCCTCAAATGCAAATAAAAAAGAACCTGTGTCACCATAAACCAAAGCTGGTAATCAAGAAAACCCTAACCTAACTAGGACTTCATTTTATTTCTGTTCTTGGCATGGATAAAACTGAAAAGACTGACCAACCGAAATCTACAGATCAGCATTACAATACTGAGAAAAGAAACCAAAACAAGTTTAGTCAGAACTTGAAAAGGTCATTTGTCACATTTTCGTATGTACTGTTAAATTCTCATTATAAAATGCCTTTAAAAAGAAAAGTACTGTCAGTGAGTACAGTACAGTACTCATGGTAGCAGCCTACAGTTTTTCAATATCCTAATATCAACATAATTATGTAAAAGGTCTAGAAATCATCACTTGACATATTAAGTTCCAAGAGCAAGTCCAACACTGAAGACTGGCTGGATTAAATCCTCAAAAATACTCAAGTATTTCTCCACAACACAGGCAACTACAAAATTAAAAGACAGCGAAAGGGAGAAAAGGACATAAAATTTGCCATTAAGCCCCAAAACGTTGTTGGTTGAAGAGAAGCTGTTCTATTTCTTTTACAAATGTGAAACCTTGCGTACATATGTTCTCCCCTCTTCCTGCACAGAAGTTAGAAAATGCCACTAGGCAAGCACCCAGAACCCGTACTCTCTCCCACCAAAACTTTCATTTTAAAACATTTGAGAGGAATTATCAGACTCCCACGTTTGTGGATTACCATGTTACAGATGATCCACATATGATGAAATCAAATAAAGCCAGTTAAACTCCAAGGCCAAATGCTGCAACCCTTGGCTGTTAATTAAAGTTGTATCAAAGCATTAGAAACAGTCCCACAAGAGCCACAACGGCGGTTAGTCTTCTGTCAGGAACCTCAACTAGTGTGTCTTCAACCCGCACAGATCTGGACTCCATGTGACTCTTACCTTCCTTCGTCTGCGCGTTGGTGATCTGCAGGTCGCAATCAGCAGCTTTCAGCTTCTCTCTCCCCATAATCTGCTTCTTTAGGTCGCAGAGGGAGATGTGGAGCCCATCAAAGGTGACGGTATCATAGTTGAGTTTAGAAGAAAATTTATAGTGCACACAGGACATGGTGCCAAAGGATTCCTAAGGTTCAGCGAGGAGACGTGGACACGCTCAATATATGTATATTTATAAACTTAAGAGCAGAATATGTACACACACAAAACACTCAAAGACAGTGAAGGACCCTAAGGCCTCGGATTAAATACCCCCCAACCACAAGCAGGGGTTCGTAAAAACAATACCCCCGATACTCAGAATCACTTCATGTGCAAGCAGGCGGACGAGGACGGGGAAGGGGAATGGACGATCCGCCAACGGGCACAATGTCACCCGGCTGGGTCCCCCTCGCTCATGCTAAGGGCCGGCAGGAGACGGGGGGGCAGGCGGTGCAGTCAATAGCGGTCAGTCCACACGTTAAAGTCCGAGTGACCCCGCGGGGTCAGGGGTCCATAGTGCGGCCGCACCTCCCGGTGGGTCTCTCTCCGTGGTTTGGGATGACCCGGACCCCGGGAGAAGGCTGAGGGGAGAGGGCCTAGGCCCTGAGTCCACCAGCGGCCTCTCGCCTCCTCCTGGTTTCCGGACGACCGACGTCGGCTTCCCCAGGCCCAGGCCCCCCACACACACAAGCCCTGGCGCCTGCTCCCCGGAGACCACAAGCGGTGCCGCGGCCTAGGCCCAAACGCGCGGTCGGCGGCGGAGAGGCCTTCCACAGCCGGCGCCGCCTCTACCCCCCGCCGCCGCCAACGCCGCCGCCGCCGCCAAGCCGGCACCAGGCCTCCACCTGGCCTCGAAGCGCTGCCTCACCACCCCGGGCCCCGCCGACTGCCGGGGGTCTTCGGCGGACCCTGGCGCCGCCGCCGAGGCTCCCTGACGCTTCCTCCCGCCGAGTGCTCCGCGCTTCTCTCGCCTTCCGCTCCCGTCGCCTCTAGGCCCAGAACATCGAGAACACGCCCGGAAACCGCCGGGCGATGACAAGGGCTTCCTTTTTGTTCTGCCCCCCTGCCGCTCTCCGGCGCTCACCAGGAGCCGACGACACCTCCGAGCCAGGCACTATGGCGGACACGGCCTGGCTCCAAGCGAGCGCCCACTCCGGGGTCTCTTAAGCAGGGATTGCACGGGCAGCGCTTCCGGGCGGGGCCGGCGTGCGCGCGTTGGCGGCCCGAGGGGCGGGGCCCGTGGCGTCACAAAGCGCACTCTGCTCACGTGATCACGGCTTTGTGACTTCTGAGCGCGGAACCGGAACCAGCCGGGAGAGTGGAAGAAACCATCTGCCTCCAAAGGGTGGGGGAGACAATAAAGAGGGTCAGCTCTTAGGGCTGTCCTGGGAGAAGAACTCAGTTTTTCAGCAGGTACCACCGTGCTAGTGTACACTGGAGAGCGGGGTGCCCGGTTAACTCCCCTTGCCAACAGCCCTCAATTCTTCTAAGCCTCCCGATTTAAGTAAACATTGCGGTTGCTATGCAAGCACCCCTAGCTTCCCCTTTCAACAAATTCGCTTCCCTAAGATCTAAGAGAAAAGTATGGAGAAGCCACAGAATAGAACTGATAACAACTACTAGAACGATTTACTGAGCTCTCACTATGGGCTAGGCCCAGCACTCGGCATTTTATAGCACTGCCAGGCTCTGGAGCCACGTTGTCTGGGTTGGAACACTACCTCTGGGACTCCTAGATTTAACTCCGTGCCTCTCTTTCACTGGCTGGAAAATACTGTTAAAGTCTAGTCTCCTTGTATCGCCATATATTTTGGGTGGTGAGCACACAATGCAAGATACATGTTGTGTTATGGAATTGTACACTTGAAACTGATATGTTATTAACTACTGTCACTTCAATATATTTAATTTTTAAAAAATTTCATTAGAAATAGTACTTGGTTAACTGGGCTGTCATGTATTAAATAAATACATTTCCATTGTTTAGGACCATGCCTTGCACATGGTTCAGTGTGTCTCAATGTGGTTCAATAAATGTCAGTTTAACAATAGCAACAACAACAGCAACAAAAAAAAACCCTTGATAGTCAGCACTACCATTATCTCCAAGTTATAGGTGAGGGAAGTAAAGCTAGCAATTATGAACTTTCTGAATTCACACAATCAGGGCAATACCTACCTGTTCAGTGGCTGTCCAAAATCTCATTCCTAATTATAAAAGCAGAGAACTGTGCCAAGAATCCCCTCAGTGGACTGGAATATTTTTTCCTTGGGGCATGGGGAAGTAATTTTTGTTAAAGGTGGTTGGTGACATGGGCTGTGAAAGAATTCACAAAGAGAAGAAAGTGTAAAGAATAAAGTTTTTATTTCCAAGAAAGGAGAGGGGCACGGTGTGGGGAGATACACCAGCACTGAGGGGTGGGGGCTTCGCACTTTCATTAGATTATAATTAGATAAAAAAAAGGGTGACTGGGTTGCTGTTGTGTGGCCCCTGGGCTGTTGTAATGAGCTGCAGTTTGTTCCAATGTTATCTTCTGCCTGTGGCTGTAGGAAGCAGTCACGTTCTGTTCTTACTTTCCGGTAATTTCCAGTCCTGGGGACACAAACTCAGAAGAGTAAAATGGCAGTCAGGTTTAACAAGGTCATAGGCCTGCTAGGCAAATGGTGCCACAACAGCAAATAGGGCTGGCTTTGTCCTTTCATTCCCCTAAGAAAAATGGGTTTATTCTTAATGATCTGGTCTGGTTCTGGGGAGTAGGGACAAAGTTCTCTTCTACTTCCTGTGGATTATGGACATAGAGTTGTCCCTGCCTGTGGATCTGGGTATGGGCCATTAAGAGGAAGAGGGTGAAACTGGACAGCCCAGACTGAGAGCTGTAGCCAGGAGTTGTTTGCAAAAAGAGTCTCCTAGAGCTTGGATGCTTTGTTGAATGAAAGACATAAGATATCTTAGGAGACATGGCCCAATAACAACAATAAAGAGGAGAGCTGTGATAGGAGGTAGGAAAGGAGTCAGCCAAGAAAACCAGGACCAGATGTTGGTTTCAAAATCCCACCAGTCAAATCCTCCTGTGGCCCCTTTTATGTAGAATTTGTTTGCTTTTTCAATGATATTTCTTATATTATTTTGTATTTTTCCAGATTGATTAACAAAAAACAACAATCCTCATTAAACATAGCACAGGTCCCTCCCTGGTTAGTTGTTAGTAAGTCTAGGGCTCCCTTTTTCTGTAGGACGATTCCTGCTAGGGAAGTGATTTGTTCTTGTAGGGTATTAATTTGGTTGGCTATGTCAATTATCTGTTGAGTTATTTCTAAGGATAGTTGCTGGGCCATAAAAATGGAGTTTAAAAGGTCTGTTTTGAGAAACTTGGTAACGAGGGGTTTGAGTCCCTTGAGGGCCTCTAGCTTAATTGGGTATTGTGAGTGGCAAGGAAAGAATATGGGGTCTTTCATGTGGATAGTGATGGGCTGTACGTGATGTGCCCTCCTCGGAGTGTCAGTGCTCCAGACCTCAGGTGGGACTCTATTTACAACCTTAGAGGGAATGGAGTTTGGGAGGGAGGCTGGGGTTAAGGAAGTCCCCAATAGTCCTAAGAAAGAAGCCTGAGGATGTAGAAGGATCTGAGTACCTAGTTTAGTCACTAAATCTTTTCTGAGAAGAGCAGTGGGACAATTAGGAATTACTAAGAATCAATGAGTGAAGACCTAATCTACCAGAGTGTGGAGGAAGATGGGAGTCTGTAGTGTGGCCTGAGGCCTTCCCTGGGCCCCTTCCCTAGGAGAGGGAGACAAAGGGACTGAAAACTCTGGAAGAACAGAGTAAGTGGCTGGGGTATCAACTAAGAAATCAATTAGCTTACCTGCAACAGAGAGAGTTACCCGAGGCTTAGCCAATTCGGTGGTGTGAAGTAGAGCCTAGTCCGATGCCAGGCCTGTCTGTCCGATGTCTGGAGGAGGCCCAGGAGGTCCATGGATATGGAGGGAGCCCCTCTAGGAGTACCTGCTGGTTCCAGAAGGGGAGTTCGATCTCCTCCCTCGAGGAGAGGGCAGTCCTTCTTCCAGTGCCCCGAGTTTTTACAACATGGGCACAGTCCAGCAGCTGCCACTTTTCTTAGGGCACTCTTTACTCCAGTGACCCTTTTGTTTGCAGTTGAAGCAGGTTCGGGGCCCCAGTGCCACTGATGGCTGTCCTTGCTGTGGTGTCCAGGTCCTCAGCAAAGTCCCTTCCCATAGATAGAGCCCCCTCAATTGCTGAAGCCACTGTTTGGAAAACCTCTTTTTGTTCTCAGGATCATTGTTGATCTCACTCCCTTTTCTCCTCTTGTCTAGCCTCATCATGATTGTTAAAGACTTTGAAAGCCAGATCAACTAACTCTGATTATGGGGTCTGAGGCCCTTTTCTAGCTTTTGGAGTTTGCACCAAATGTCTGGGGCTGACTGGAAGATGATGTACATGGCTAGGATAGACTGGCCCTCACCAGAATCGGAGTCTAGGTTAGTGTAGAGGGGAAAAGCCTCAGAAAGCCTAGAGAGGAAAATAGCCGGATTCTCATCTGGTCCTTAAGTGGTTTCCTTAACTTTGTCATAGTTTACAGGTTTAGTAGTGGCCCACTTCATTCCCTCTATTAGCAAGAGAGCATGCAATCCCATTTACTGTGGTCAGGGGGGTGGTATGGTACTCTCTATTGTGGTCCTGGTCAGGGATGGCCGTGGCGCTGGGGCTGTGAGTATTAGGCTGCCTCCAGTTGAGGTCATCCCTATACTTCTGTGCCTTAGCCCAAATATGACCTCTCTCTCCCAAATTGGTACACATAGAAAAGACGGTATGAATATTTCTCCAGGAGAGGTCACAGGAGAGAGATATTCAAACTCCTTTGTAAACTTAGCTACGTTTGCCAAAAAAAACTGCCAAGTCTGACCTCAGTTTGGGAGAGGTCTGACATCGAAAAGGGAGCCTGGACCTAAATAATGCTCTCCGATCCAGCAACATCTCAGAGAGGGAACTGGGTCACAGGCTTAGGAGGTTTCTGAGACAGAAAGACTGAACGAGTGTGGCTGGGAGAAACCCAATCTGAAGGTGGGGCAGGGGGAGAGGCCTGAGGAGAAGTAGAGAGAGGAGATGGAAGGAGTGTTAAAGAGTCCTGTGATGGGCAATATGGAGGAGGAGGTGCAGACAGGAGGAGATTGTCGGAATCTTGGGACAATGGAAGAGGAAGGGAAGTAGTTGTAAGTAAGAACATGCAACAGAAAGCATGGAGATCATTATGGCAAAAGAGTTTGAAAAAGGGCTGAATATAAGGAACCTCAGACCATTTCTCAGAGTGACAACAGTACAGGTCAAGTTGGAGGATAGTACTATGGTTAAGAGACCTGTTCATGGGCCAGGCTTCCTGGTCACCCAGTTGGTATTGAGGCCTCTTGGGCTTGAGGTCGTCGGTAAGTCCCAAAGCTTTCAAATTCTTAAGCAGACAACCCAATGGGGAGTTCTTGGTCAGGGTCAATTGAATATTGCCCATGGTGAGAACTATGAAGAAGACAAAGGAAGAATATCTTAGGGATGAGAACAACCAAGTAGGGGGGCAGGTTTGAGGAGGGTGTTCCCAACTCAAATGAGCTAGAGGTCTGCAGCCAGAGCTGAGTGTCCTCAAGCCTGAGGGCAGACTAAACACAAGGTTCTGCCTCAGAGCCAGGCATTCCTGATTCTCTTCAAACTTGTTTTAAATCAGTAATCATCTTGTCAGAAAAGTCTGCCTAAGGCTACCAAATCTAAATAGGAAGGTCATCATTCTGTATCTTTTTACTCCTTTTTTTCCCCCAAGCACTCATCACTACTTGGCATTGTATGTTTGGTTTTTAGTTTTTTGTCTCCCCAACACCTCAGAACAGGGATTTGTTTTCTTGTTTATGTTGTATCCCCAGCTCTCAGAACACTGCCTAAACATAGTAGGCACTCAATAAATAAGTGTTAAATTTGTGGTCTGTAGACATATTATCTGTTCCAACTTCCTTATAATCCTTTCCAAGAGCAGCCATGCCCTCATAGGTCACAGAAGACATACCAGTAGACGAAGGCACACCTGGAAAACATCAGGTCAAACTTCTAGTTCAGGAATGCCCAGACCTCAGCAACAGCTGTCATCAAAGTAAAACAGCTTGCTGTAATTTGGCCAGGTCTCCACCGAGTACCACAGTGGGAGGCTGGTAACTAATGCCAACGTTAAAGCCATTAGGGCCCAGTCCACAAACTAGATGGTGTGCTTGGTTTTGATGGTGGCAATGGCAACAACAACATCTTTGGGAACCGTGTCACCATAGTACAATAGGCAGCAAGCCATGTGCCTACCGTGGTGAGAGTCAACATTTCACCATCTGGTTGGCTGGCTTAAAGTATGCATTGGTGATCTCTGCTACAGTAAGCTGTTAATGGTAGGCTTCCTCAGCAGAGATGACAGGGGCATATGTGGCAGAAAGAAGTAGATGCAGGGATAAGGTACAGGTAAGTCTGGAATTAGGTCAGATCAACATTCAGGGCTCCATCAAACCTAAGGGAAGTGGTGATGGAGGGCACAACCTGGCTAATAAGCTTAGTGTAGATTGGGTGCTCGATACTGATGTTTTAGACAGATTCATTGTCATTTATGAAGGCACAATCAGAGTGCTCCAGGGTGCTGTGGGCAGTAAGCATGGAGTTGTAGGGCTCAGCTACAGCTATGGAAACCTGGGGGTACTGGGTAAATGGAGAACTCCAGCTCAGACTTCTTGCCGTTATCCATCAAGAGATGTTCCATCAGCAGGGAGATGAACCCAGAACAAGTTCCCCCACCAAAGCTGTGGAAAACTAAGAAGCCTGAACACTTGGAACCCACAGTCATTAATGAAGTTTGTACTGGTATCTACCACCAGCTCTTCCACCCTGAATAGCTCATCACAGGTAGGGAAGGTGCTGCCAATTACAATACCTGTGGGCACTACACCATTGACAAGGAGATCATGGACCTTGTCTTGGACAGAATACAGAAACTGGCCTACCAGTACACAGGTCTTCTAATCCTGCCAAGTGCCCAATAGCATGATATAAGCAGATTCTGAATCTGGTCTCAGCCAAGATTCACAACAAGTATGTCCCTTATGTCACCAATGCGTCTTCCCCAAATGGATGATTGTCTTCATATTTTATTTATTTAATATTGAAGACTACAGAAAGTTTTGCATTTTTATGTAATAAAATCCCTGCACTTTTTTCCTTCATGGTTTTTACCTTTACTTGTAAACTTAAAAAAATAACTTTCTAGCCACTCAGCACCCGTCCTAGATATTTATTTGCTTATGCTTCCTTCTAGTTTATGTATGAGCTTCATGGTTTTAAATTAAACTCTATTCTGTTTGAGTTTTTTCATATATAAGGTATGATATAGAGTAAAGATGATTTTTATGCCTTATAAAACTGAACTATACTGTTAATAAAAAGCATAAACTGTATACTTTGATGCAAGTTATACATATATTTTACAGCTATTAAAGAGTATTTAACTATGCTTTAAACTATATTTTATACAGATGGGATAATTCTTTAGTTTATAGAAGATTTTTCAACATTACATTTGACTTCTCTGTTTTGTCTTCCTAGCAGCATTTTAAGGTTTATTCAATTTGATGAAAGCTAAAGGTCAGGGATTAAGTCATCATATGAATTCAGTTTTTGAAAATTGATGCAAGCAACTTATTGTTTATCCATTTGTAACTAATTTATTCATCCAGCACACATTCAAATGGCAAAACAAAAATGTCTAAAAATCCCATGTGTGGGAGATGGGGATCAGTGGGATCCCCTATGATCTTTGGTGGGGTATACACTGAAACAGTGTTTGCGGAAACAATTTGGCATTCTCTTGCAAATTTAAGTATTCCTATACCCTATGAATCAGTAATTGCACTCCTGGTTTTGACTGTTATGTACTTGCACAAGAATTTCATGGAAACTCTTTCTAAGCAAAAACTTGAAACAATCCAAATGCCCATGATTGGAGAAGAGATAAATGCATTATAATCTATCCAGACAGTGGAATATTACACAGCAGTCAAAATAAATAAAACATAGCTACATACAACAACATGGTGATAGCATCTTTTTAAAGCTGTTCTTGAATCAAAAAAGCAAGTCTCAGAAGATGACACATTGTATAATACCATTTCTATAAATGCTAATAACAAGTAAAACTTGTGAAGTAAAACTTGTATAGAAAAAGACATTATTCAGCTTGGTATACAAATTTAACACTGTAGAAAGAAAATGATCAGAAGACACAAAATTCAGCATCATGAATACCTCTGAGATGGAATATGAGTTATTGGTAATTATTTTCTTCTTGGGTGGGTTCACAGATATTCATTATTTTACTAAAAATAAACAAATAAAGACAACAATTAAACTAAAGGGGAACCATGCACAGAACAATGTTGACAAGAGGTCCTGAGATCGGAATTATGACTAATCCACTGATGGGCCACTGAGGTTGCCTTCTTCCCACTGTGAGCAAATAGTGTCACAAACACTCATACAGAAAAATGAAGTCCCTTAAAGAAACAAAAATCAAGCTAGCTCCCTAAACTCTGTTGCAGCACTTAATGCTGTAAGTATAGATAAAAGTCATTTTTACCTGTACTTTAATAATGCAGTTCTAGTGTTTTTGTGTTGCGATCAGAGAAGGCACTTGGCCATCAGACTCCTGAGGACCTGGAGCCAGAAAATGCCATCCATCAATGATCTTAAATCATCCAATATCTTCTAACTTCATTCTACCCTATGCAAGTGGGACTCAAAACTAGAAACATTTTTATTTATTTATTTGTGGAACAAATTATTTATTTATTTATTTGTATTTAAATTATTTTATTGTTGTTCAGTTACAGTTGTATTTTCTCTGCACCCCTCCCCCCAGATTTTTAAGTGGTAAGGCCTCATAAAAGTGCCAGGGGATATTTTTTACTAAAGATTTTATTTATTTATTTTTAGACAGAGGGGCAGGGAGGGAGAAAGAGAAGGAAGTACCAATGTATGGTTGCCTCTTGTGTGCTCCCTACTGGAGACCTGGCCTGCAACCCAGGCATGTGCCCTGACGGGGAATTGAACCGGTACCCTTTGGTTTGCAGGCCAGCACTCAATCCAATGAGCCACACCAGCTGGGGCCCAGTGGATGTTATATATAGGCAGCTATATACCATTCTGGCTTCTGGGCATTCAAGGGTTCTAGGTAAATACAAGGAGGAGTAGCAGTGGGAATGTTACTGTGCCAGAGCTGAAGCAAAGCAAAGAACCTCAAAGGAGGTTCTTTGAGAAGCCTCTTCTCTTTCAAGTGAATGCTACTTATTCATTCATTCCCCAGACATGCACTATGTCACGAGTGCTGATGTGTGCCAGGCATGGGGCTGGGTACCTGGCTGTCAGCAGTGAACAAATCAAAGCCCCTGCCTGAGGAAGTTACTATAAGGGGCGTTATCTACTTTTAGAAGCTCCAAAATTTGCCACGTGACCTTGGGTAATTTAACTCCTCTGGCCCCTGGTTTCCTGTAAGGCCTAGTTTGTGGGCCTGTGGGCCCTTCTTCACTTAGAAGGGCCCAGTGCTTGGTGTCATACTCTGCTGGTGCTTCCTTGGCATTCCTCAAAATTTTCATTTTGTCCTGAGCCCTGCAAATTATGTAGCTGGTTGTAGTTTCTTGATTTGTGAAACAGTTAAAATAGTGCCTTCCTAGAAACAGAAAATAGGGGTTGGGGGAGGGGAAACGGGAAATGATATTCAGTTGGCAAAGAGTTTCAGTTTTACCAGATGAAAAAGTTCTAGAGCTCTGTTGTACCAAAATGTGAATATATTTAAAGCTGCTGAGCTGTACACTTAAAAGTGATTAAGATGGTGAATTTTACATCATGTGTTTAAAAAAAAAGGACAAAAAAATAGTACCTTCCTGATAGGGTTATTAACACAATTCTGTGACAGTGCCTGAAGCACCATTTAAGTGTTGTTTGGGAAGTGAATTCAAATGGCAAATGCTAGAGATGTCTTTCTGAAGTGCTTCCAACTTGGATAAACATAACAACACCTCCAAGAACTATGGCTAACATTTATCAATGTTTCTTCTTCACCACTCCCTGTGCCAAGTAGTTTTTATGTAATCCTCTTTCAATCCTCCCAAGAACACTGTGGATAGGTCCCAATATTGCTCCCATTTTATAAACTTGGCATCAAGGTTCAGAGAGGTGAGGTCACATGCTTGAGGTCACACAGGAACCCCGATTTCAAAAGGGAGTGTGCGTGGCTGGGAAGGGCAGTCTCTTCACCACTATTTTATAGGCAAGATGTCAGTCCTGTCCAGGGGCCTAAAGAAAGGGGCTGCCTCTGTATGGGTATCAAGCACAAAGCTGGTCCACTGCCAGCAGACTGTCCTGCGGTGGCTGTCCTCTGTCTCTCTCCCGCGTATCCTCAGGTATCTCTGGTCTAGTGTTTTTATCTCCTCTCTACTCCTAGATTAAGTTCCAGGAGGACACAGACCTCATCTGCTTCATCTGCATCTTTTCTGGGGCCCCTGGCAGGTGCTGGGGAATTATCTGTGGAGCCCCATATGACTCTTGATTAAGTGGTTCTGCTGGCTTCTTCAACAGTAACAAGCTTGATAGATTAAAGAAGGGCAGTGGCCCAGAAGGTCCCTGGAGGAAGTGCAAATGGGGACACCCACACTTACACAGGCCTTACTCAGGCTTCATGGGTGCCCCTCACCCACTCACACCTGTGATTGTTGGGCCCATATTCCAGGCACTGGGCTCTGTGCTGTCTCCCCTGTGTCACATACTTTCTTCTTTATCCTTACCTGTGAGGTAGGTGTGGTTCTTCTCCCAGTTTTACATAGGAGGAAAACTAAGTCCCGGGGAGGTGAGCCCAAGGTCACAGCTAGTAGTGATGGAGCCAGGATTCAAACCCCGTGGTGAGTTTATTTTCTGTCAGGCAGGTGTTCCTGGTGGTCTCACACTTGTGCCTGTTTCAGGTCTGCATTGCCTTTGCTTTGCTGGCTTTTTCTCCTGGAGATCACTGGTTGAGAGGAGGAGAATGAAAGAAAAGCATTCATTCGTCTCATAGAACTCAATGAGTGACAGCTCGTTCCTGGCACGGTTCTAGGCACTCAGAAAACAGCAGTGAACATGACAAGCAAGGCTTTTCCCAACCTGAAGTCGCCATTCTAATGAGGGAGAGACACAAGAAGCAGTGAAACAAGCAAAGAAAAGACATGACTGAAGAATGTGCTAAGTGTGAAGAAGAAAATAAAACAGTGAGATGGAGCGTGATGGGCAGTGGGTAAGGGTGATTAACACTGGATGGTCAGGAAAGGCCTCTGAGAGGAGGTGGCATTTGAGCTGGCATTTGAATGACAAATGAGGTGAGGTTCTAGGGGAAGAAGTTTCTAGGTGGAGTGAATGACAAGAGCGGGTCATCCAGGGACAGTCAGCAGGCCAGAGTGGCTGAAGTGTGTAGATAATGAGGGGGTGACAGAGCGTATGCCAGAGAGAAAAGCAGGGGCTAGGTCATGTAGGGTTATAGAAGCCCTCTGAACAACTTTTGATTTGAGAGAGGACTGTTCTAGAAAGGCATGAAAACTCAGGACCACCTTATGTTAATGTTCAGGACAATTGAGTATGGAGAGGTACCATGGGTTCCTAAGACTCAAGTTACAGCTGAACTGTAATTAACTTTACCAGCGCCCTGGGCAGTTCCAGGAACTGGGAGAGGCTAGGAGAGCATGGGTTGTCAGGTGTGGTTCATTGAAAGGCAGTGGCGGGGTGGCACAAGCACCACACATGGCTCATAGCATCTTTCCCAGGGGTCACATGACCAGGACTGTGGCTTCAGACAGGTGGGAAGGGATTGATCCCAAGGCAGATCCTGCAGCTCTTGGAGCTTGTTCCACCCGTCATGCAGGGTAATTGAAATAGATCTGTTAGGAATGGGTCAAAAGTAATGCTGATAAATCTAGGCCTGTGACTTGTTAGAAGGCCTTCAAGCGGCTTGAAGTAGAAGTCCTTAGTGAGACAGGAAAAGGGAGACATGCAGGGGAAAAGAATGTACATATGACTCTGTGACAAAGCCTCTAGCATGTTCCCAGTGCAGAGGCCAGAGCATCTGACTTAGCAGGGCTGTGTGCAGGTGATTTCGAGGCATAGCCAGGATTAAGAACTGCCAGGTTCTTGGTGGCTCGTGGTTTAGTTCACAGATGCAGGCACCGCATACAGCTTTGCTTCAAATCCCAGTTCTGCTGCATACTACATTAGGGGCACTGAGCAAGTCATGTATGCTCATGTGCGCTGTTTCCTCATGGCCCAAGGGAGCTGGTAACTATAGCACCTCAATCACAGCCACATTTCACCTTCAGGCTTGTGCCACCCAGCCACTGCCTTTTCAATAGACCACACCTGACAACCCATGCTCTCCTGGCCTCTCTCTTCCAGTTCCTGGAACTTCCCAGGGCATTGGTAAATAGTACCCACAAAAGTGAACACTGGTCATCATTATGCTATTCTATTGACCTTCAGGACTACCCTGTAAAAAAAGCATCATTATGATTCAGGTTTACAAAGAAGAAATGAAGTATAGTGAACTTTCCAAGGTTATACTAAAAGTATTTTATTTACAAAACAAAAAGACACATTCCATCCCAAAATGCTCATGTGATCTGAGGTTCAATGAGCAGATCATTGCCACTGCTTGCAGATGGGAGGTAATAATAATACCTTTCTTGCAGGGTTGTCCTGAAGGTGAAATGTGGCAAAATTTTAGTCACAGTCACAGATCCATTTTGCATAAAAAACAACTATAAACTTTGGAGAAAATGTAGCTACCTGAAAACACTGTGGAGCAGCAATCAAACCCAGGCAAGTGCTGGAAGGGTGTCTTCACTTGGAAGAAAGGGACAGCACTGGGTGAGTGTACTGTTTTCAAAGGCAGGACAAGTCTGTGCCAAGGGAGGTAGCTTAAACTCTGCTAGAATACTACCTAGTTTTACTGGCCAGAAGAAGCAGAGGACAAGGATACATAAACACAGCCTCTGGAAATTGAGGGGAGATTCTGGAAAGAAAGATCCAGAGGAGAAAGCCCCACATTCTATATGTGAACTCTGCCTAAATCTCTGGCAGAATACATGTATGCAGGGAAACTGGCTACAGCTCTAAATGAAGTGAATTGGTATTTCAATTGACACTCACCTCTGGGAGGCAGTCCTGCAGTGTGAGTTCAGCCAAGTTAACTATTAGCTTAAAAGAAGGAATGAAATTGCCTGCTACATAGTGATACAAAATGGTATTCAAATATATAGTTAAGTGCATGGCACCGTAAAAACCATTTTATAAGGTGCTTCCAAATTATAATACCTACATATTTGCATATGTAGATATGCACATATACGTACTACATGCGTATGTACACACACACTTGTATCTATCTAGAATATTTCTGAAAAGCTGAAAGGATACACATACTGGCAAGAGTGATTGCTTTCTGGGAAGGGGAAATGGAATTGGGTGTTGGGCTGGTCAATATAGGAAGCAGAACCACTTTGGTCCCACTGTTTGTTATTTTAAGTCACAACCATTGAAGTATTCAATGATTTTCATGCAGAAAAATTCACCCTTTTTGGTTTACAGTTTTTCTGACTTTTGGCCAACAGATACCATCGAGTAACAACCACCACAGTCAGGACACAGAGTATTTTCATCACCCTCCAAAATTTGTGTCAACACCCTCTACCCCCAACCCCTGACAACTGTTTTCTACTCCTGCCATCTTGCCTTTTCCAGCTCATTGTATACATGGAATCATGCAGCATGCCATCCTTTGAGGTTGACTTCTTTCACTTAACATGTTGCATTTGAATTTCACATCATATCAGTGCTTCATTCTTTTTGTTGTTGACTAATCCTCATTGTTTGGATGCACCACAGCTGATGTAGTCTTCAGGTGAATATGCAGGTTGTTTCTTCTTCTGGCAATTACAAATAACACTGCCTTAAATTTCATGTGCAGGTTTTCATTTCTCCTTGGGTCAGTACTGAGGAATAGGTTATTGGGCCACAGGTAGTGTCTGTTTAACTTGACAAAAAAACCTGTCCAATTATTTCCCAAAGTGATTCCATTTTGCATTGCCACCAGGATACGCGAGGGTTCCAGTGGGTCCACAGCCTTGGCAGCACATGATATCGTCAGTATTTTTTCTTTGTTTCAGACATTCTAATGAATATGTAGGAGTATCTCACTGTGGTTCTCATATAAATGTCTCTAATAGTTGATAAGTTAGAGTATCTTTTCATGTGCTTATTTGCCACCATATATCTTTATAGCAACATTATTGAGATATGATTCACATACCATAACATTTACCTTTTAAGGTACAGGGAAGAAGAAGCATAATTTGTAGGCATTAAATAGACGGGGAGAGGTAAAAAATGGTACAGGAAACAGAGAACTCAAGGAACTTATATGCACAACCCATGGATATGAACTAAGGGGGGCGTCCTGGAGGGCTGTGGGGTGCAGGGTGGAGGGGGGATAAACGGGGGAAATTGGGAAAATGTAATAGCATAATCAATAAAATATAATTAAAAAATAAATAAAAGCCATCATGAAAAAAGAAAAAAAAACATTTACTTTTTAAACATACACAATTTAGTGGCTTTAAGTATACTCACAGAGGTGTGCAGCCATCACTAATACTTAATTTTGAAACGTGTTCACCACCCCGTACCTATTAGCAGTCATTTCCACTCCTTTTCCCACCCCACCACCCAGCACCTGGCAATCAATAATTTACTTCCTGTCTCTGTGGATTTGTTTATTCTGGAAAATTCATATAAATCAGGGGTCCCCAACCTCTGGACTGCGGACCAGTACTGGTCTGAGCCTGTTAGGAACCAAGCCACACAGAAGGAGGTGAGCTTGAGTGTAATGTGCTTGAATCATCCTGAAACCATCCCTCCCTTTGACCCCCATTCTGTGGAAAAATTGTCTTCTACAAAACAAGTCCCTGGTGCCAAAAATGTGGGGGCGACTGATATAAATGGAATCATACAATACATGATCTTTTGTATCTGGCATCTTTTACTTAGCATAATATTCTCAAGTTTTATCCATGCTATAGCATTATTAGTAATTCATTTTCTTAAATTTTTATTTATTGTATTACAGTTGTCCCAATTTTTCCCCTTTTGCCCCCCTCCGCCCAGCCCACCCTTGGCTCCCACAGTCAGTCCCCACACTGTTGTCCATGTCCGTGGGTCATTCACACATGTTCTTTGACTAGCCTCTTCCCCTTCTTTCCACCATTTATACCCACTCCCCTCCCCTCTGGCAGCTGTCAGTCTGTCCCATGCTTCCATGTCTCTGGTTGTGTTTTGCTCGTTAGTTTATTCTGTTCATTAGTTTCCTATGTGAGGTCATATGGTATTTGTCTTTTCACAACTGGCTTATTTCGCTTAGCGTAATGCTCTTCAATTCCATCCATGCTGTCACAAAAGGTAGGGGTTCCTTCTTTCTTTCTGTTGTGTGGTATTCCATTGTGTAAATGTACCACAGTTTTTTAATTCACTCATCTACTGATGGGCACTTAGACTGTTTTTAACACTTGACTATTGTAAATAGCACTGCTATGAGCATAGGGGTACGTAAGTTCTTTTGAATTGGTGTTTCAGGATTCTTAGGGTATGTTCCCAGTAGTGAAATCACTGGGTCAAATCTTTTTATGAATGTACTATTTCATTATGGACATTTGGCTTATTTTGCTTTATGGCTAGAATGAATCATGCCGCTGTGAATATTCATGTACAAATTTCTATGTGGACACCTGTTTTCATTTCTCTTGAGTATATACCTAGGAGTGGAGTCACTTAGTCAAATGGCAACTCATAGTTGAACTTTTTGAGAAATTGCTCATCTGTCTTCTAAAGCAGCTATACTATTCCACATTCCCACTGGAAATGGATGAGGGTTCCAATTTTTCTCATAGCTTCACCAACACTTGTTCTTCTTGCTTATGACCACCCTGATGGGTGTGAAGTGATACCTCATTATGGTTTTGATTTGCATTTTACTAATGACTGATGATAAGCATTATTTTGTGTGCTTATTTTGGCCACCAATTTTGCTTGTCTGGTGATTTAGCCTAGATCTTTATGTCTGAGGGCTCTGAGCCCCTGGTTTTCATGCCTAAAGGAGGCTGGGGTTACTGTAATTGCCTCTTCATGGTTAAAATTGAGCATGGGAACACCAAGGGACACCCCAGTGAATCCTCTGAGTTTCAGAATCCTCTCTGTTCTCATTGTGTAGCAGCAATCCTATGTCCTTGTGATAATGAAAGTCAATTAGCTCTGTGAATATAGTAACTGCTGTTTTTTGCCTGCTGGGCTCCTGGCATAAGTGCTCCAAATGATCAAGGAGCAGGTTTAGGGTAGGGAATGGTGACTGTGTCACCTGGTAGGAGCATTCCTCCTCTAGGAACCAGGGTCTTTAGTTCAGCACAGCTTAAGATTTCCAGGAGAGGAAACACAGATTCATAAGTAGGTCAACCAGGAGTGACAGTGGAGGGGCCACTGCTACAACTTGATTTTCAGATCCGCTCATCACAACTTGTAAGGACATACCACCATACAGTGGCTGTTAGTTCAAAGGATATAGTGCATGTTACAGGACAGCTCCCTGACCCCAAGGTCTCATCACCAAGCTGTAGGTTTAAGAGTCCATTTCAGTATTCTGTCAGACAAGCAGCTTCTGAATGATGGGGAATATCATGTCCATGGTCATCTCTCTTTCAACATAAAGTAAACCCCTTAGCCTTAGTTTGTTGTCCAGGACCCTATGATGGAAAATAAGACACTCTGTGGGTCGTTAGATAGCGGTGCTGACCAAGGTACTATGGTCAGAAAAGGTAAAGAAGCCTACACTTGGGATTCACAGAGTCACAGTAGGGACAATTCACTGTCTTCTCCAAGGTAGAAATGGTCCAATGCAATCAACTTTTCACTGTGGATTATTGGGTTCTTCTAGTGATGGCTCTATTCATAGTGTAAAGAGATAATGCTGACAGGCAAAATCTTCATCTGCAGTGTGGCCAATGTGGGAGGGAGCCCACATTGCTGGGCCTTTGCTGAGTCTCTGCCACATGGTCATTTCATTCAAGGGCTCACAGTTACAACCTAGTTAGAGTTGAATACAGAGTCTCACACATCTTCACTGGACAAGTCTCCCTGTCCAGCCAGTTCACTTGCTTTCTTTTGGATGATGCTCTCTGGTGGGCATTGACATGAGGCACAGGGATGCACACCCTTTGTGCCTTTCCCACAGACCCATCTATGCACTTCTGCTTCAAGATCTCTGATTTCTCATCTTGTTCCTTCAAGGCTCCTGATCAATCATTTGAGCCATACTCCTCCGCTGATAAGTCACTTCTCTCTAGTCACCAAATTGATGACCAGGTAGGTCTACTGCCTAAAGCTCTGTCCAGTCTCTTGAAGCTGCTCCTGAGTAGGGACACATTGTATTTTCAGCTCACAGCCATCTATGGACTTGCCTTTTGTTTTCTCTGTGGCTGTATGTAGGAAATTCTTCACTAGGACATAGGTATAAATGAGGAAAAGTATCAAAACCATAGAGGTAGATAACAGTGATGTGTGGGTCACATGTTTGTATAACTCAATTGAACCCTCTGGGCCTACTCAGGAATGGTCCTGAATGGGCCATTTCCACTGTCCTATGGATTTCTATTGTACTTGCCCAGTGTTTTCACTCAGTGGCTCTAACAACAGCCAGCTCATATTGGGTGTCCCATGGTTAGGTACTCTGTCTCTACTAGGGGTCGAGTGTACTGGCCAGAGTGAAGGGTTTGGAGTCAGAACTGGACTCCAAGACTTTGCGGCTTTTTGGATGAGTTGCTTATCTCTTTAAACCTCAGTTTCATCTTGTATAATGATAACACTATAGAACCTGACCTTCAGGGGCTATGAGGGCAAACAGAGACACATGTGAAATGCTTAGCACCGTGCCAGGCAAGGTCTACATTTAACAAGCAATAACAAATCCTAGCAGTAACTGAGTTCATGAAACATAAGCCCCTCTAAGCCATGTGACTGAAGGGTATCCTGAGCTCCCATATGAGGCTCCAAAGATGCAGGGAAAGGCAATCAAACCATTGTAAACCTGTTTTTGCAGTGTTTCTAGTCCATGTGGCAGGATCTATCCACCTGGAAACAAGTTGGCTCTCTTGGCAGCATTTCCAGTGTCACTGAGAAGAGAGCGTGGGAGTGAGGAGCAGGAACCTCTGCTCTGGTTCTGACATCTTACTCTCTGAGTTCCCCAGGGCAGGGATCTCATGTGCTTTGTTTTCATTAATCACCTGAGTCTAGCATAGTGCCTAACACTGATACAATAAGTGTTGAATGGAGGGCTGAGTGTGACGGGGGGGGGGGGGGGGGGGGGGGGGGGGGGGGGGGGGGGGGGGGGAGGGGTGCTAGGCTCTTTAGAACTGAACTTCTAGGTATGACAAATGGGTATAAAAACTTTTGTCACAGAATATCTGTGTCGTTCCATTGATATAGTAAAGGGCTTTATAAATAGGATTTTTCTCTCTGAATGATGGTTTTCTCCAGCCAGGCACTATGCCTTGTGGGTGAACAGGATTCAGTTGAAATCTATCCCTGCCACTTATAAGCAGTGTGGACTTCACCATGAGTATGACGTCTCTGTGGATGAGCACAATTCAGCATTTAGTAAGCTGTCAATAAAAGCCCCCTTGCTGGGTGGGGCCCATGGATATTTGAGCACGCTTCCTGCTGAGTTTTCTGTTTGGTCACTAGAGGTCAGGCTAACCCCAAAGTTCAAGGCTCCTAACTTGAAGGGAGAAACCTTGTCTAGTGTTCAAATGCAAAAGTCAACTTGTCCTGTGAAACTGTACACATATGCCTTCTACGGTGTGTCTCTGTCCTTCCCAACCAGCACCCATATTTTATCACCAGGCTAAGAGAATAGGGAAGCCCATTGAGGATAAAGGTGTTGAATTATTTCTGAGAAATATCCAGAGGACAAAAGAAAGACAAAACTGAAAGTAATAAGAATATCTGGATGTCAAATATGTGTTGGGAACTTTTATAAAGAATATTACACATATTAATCTGCTTAATACTTATAAAACTCTATGGGGTATGTATTTTTAGTTTCATTTTATAGACGAAAAGTTGGCATAGGGACATAGCCATTGAGATGAGCCTGGGTCGAGGCCTGGCCACCATTAAGAACCTGCAATCTATGAAATGCTGCTGGCTGTGAGCACTTCCCAGGCCCAGATTCTTTTGGTCTTTGGGCCACATCTTTCAGGTGTGTTGGATCCCTTCCTTTTATTTTCTTGTGTGTCGCTTTTTGGCAGACTCAAAGACACGGGTTCAAATCCTGACACTGCCATTTGTCAGCTGTGAGGTCTGGGCAAGTATGTAGCTTGCTGAGCTTCAGTTTTATCTCTGTAAAAAGGTAGAACATTCCACATAGGCCACCCTCCAGCCTCTCTGAGTCCTCTTCTGTGTCCTCTGGAATGTGAGTTCCTAGAGGGAAGACTTCTTTTTTTTATTTTAAAAAATATTTTCAACTTCCGGCCAAGATGGAGGCATAGGTGGATGCACGGTACCTCCATGTACAACCAAGATAGGGACAACAACAATTTAGAAACAGAATAACATGCAGAAATGACAGAAAATTGATCTGAATGGAAGTTGGAAACCAAGAAGTTGAACTAGACCTGTGCATCCAGATTGGTAGGAGGGGCGGAGACAAGCAGCCAGGCGTGGGTCACCGTGCGGAGAGCAGAGAGCAGAGAGCAGTGGGACCGGGCACATAAGGTATCCAGGGGTGCATAAGGCATCTGGGGCATACAAGAAAGCAGTGGGTGGACCCTGAGTGTGCAGGCAGCAGTGGGCAAACTCCAGCCCAGGGGTGGCAACTGGCAACCAGCAAACCCAGTGAGGTGGCGATTGTAAAGCAAGGCAGTGCCCACAACCCAGGATCCCAGCACTGGGAAATAGAGCCTCGGGACACTGATGGAGGACACCTGTGGGAGTTGAGGCGCACGGAGTGACACCCAGCCTCACAGGAGAGGTCCTTGGAGGGTCCCACGGCATGCACAAGCCCACCCACAAGGGAATTGGCACCAGAGGGGTCCAGTTGGTTTGGAGAAAGCAGCAGAGGGGACTGGGGTCCCACAGAGAATGGAGCAACCGCCATTGTTCTGTCTCGACCCCGCCCCCACATACAACATCACAACCCAGCGACTGGGGTGCCCTACCCTGGTGAACACCTAAGGCTGCGCCCCTCACAGTAATAGGTGCGACAAGACAAAAAGAGAGAGAGAGAGAGAGAGAGAGAGAGAGAGAGAGAGAGAGAGAGAGAGAGAGATGGCTCAAACAGAAGAACAAATCAAAGCCCCAGAACCCATCCTTTTAAGCGACCGAGAGATAGCTAACCTATCAGATGCACAGTTCAAAACACTCACAGAATTGGTTGATTTTGGTCACAAATTAGATGAACAAATGCAGGCTATGATAAGAGAAATGAAGGAAAATGCACAGGGAACCAATAGTGATGGGAAGGAAACTGGGACTCAAAACAATAGAGTGGACCAGAAGGAAGAAAGAAACAACCAAACAGGAAAGAATGGAGAAATAAGAATTTTAAAAAATGAGGAGGAGCTTAGGAACCTCCAGGGCATCTTTAAA